>PVKE010034036.1:0-17602 GCA_004027555.1 Craseonycteris thonglongyai | reverse complement strand
CTCTCTCTCTCTCTGTCAAAACCAATTAAAAAAAAAAAAGAAAAAAAGAAACAAGAACAACAAATACAATCTAAAGTTTAGGTTACAATAAAAGACAGTGCTCACTTCAGCAGCACTTATATGAGGCCTTTCTGAAAAAAAAAAAAAGACAAATTAGTGACAAACTCTACACCCTTATTATGTGCAAGGTCTTATATATATAATCTCAACTAACTTTAACAACTGATAGTTATCCCTTCATGAGTAATTGGAGGGACTAAATTGACAGAATGTTAACTAACTTATGTAAAGAATACACATATGGCCCCAATGATTATGTTTTCCCCCCTCTTATTTCACAATGTATAAGGCAATAAGTATAACATAATAATAAATACATATTAAGAAACTGATAAAATAAAAAAATTACATATCCTCTTGGAAGAGCCTATAATCTGCATTCTTTCAGAGTAGCATATAATTTACAAGTAAATGTAAAAATAATAGAATAATTAAAATGCTCTCCCAGGAGCAACAATGGGATATGAAAGTAATCAGATTCAGTATTCTAATTAAAAATGTTGGTTTTCTGTTATTTCTTTAATAAATAACTTTCTTTTACTTTTTTTTTGATTTTATGGTTGTTCAGGAGTATTGTTTAGTTTCCATGTGATTGTTGTTTGCCAATTTTCCTCCTGTTATTGATTTTTAATTTCATGAAAAGTGTGGTTTTCAGATACTTGGTGTGATTTCATTCTTCTTACTTTTGCTAAGGCTTGTTTTGTGATCTAACATATGACTTAAGCTGAAGAACAAACACTATGTGTACACTTGACAAGAACACTGTTAGAGAAATGTTCTATGTATGTCTGTTAGGTCTATTTGATATAAGGTATAGTTTAAGTTCAATGTGTCTTTATTGATTTTTGTTCTTGTCTGGATGATGTATCCATTGTTGAACAAGAGGCGCTAAAGTCCCCTACTATCATTGTGTTATTGATTATTTTCCTTTTCAGATCTGGAATATTTGCTTAGTATATTTAAGTGGTCTAGTGTTGGGTGCATAGATCATTATAATTGTTATATCCTCTTGATGAATCAACCACTGTATCCTTACACAATGGCCTTCTTTGCCTCTTACTATATTTTTAAATTTTTTTCTTTCTTTTTATACTGGTTTGATTCACAGGTGCAAGGCAATCTATGGAAGAGAGAGGAACCACCAGATAGGAAGAACAGGGATCCCTAAACCACTACTCAGAGGAGGGAGCCCCAACAGTACAAAAGACTCATCTTGGACCCTTTGAGTCCCTGAAACGAACATCTATTTTGTCATGCACTGTGTGTTGTGACAGCCACTGGCTCTACCCTGACTAATGCCAGAGGCCTTGGTTCAGGGACAGATGTGGAAGTCAGGTCCAGGTTAAACAGTGAGGAGCATGGTCCCTGACCACAATAAGTAGGTTCCAGAGAATCTTGTGGCTTAATCCGGCTCAAACAGAGAACACTGAACATTGCCAGAGAATGTAGCAGAATAGAACGTAGGAGAATAGAAGATAAAGCTATCTTACAGACCACCAGCACCAGGAACCAGCCTCACCTCTGGAGACAGTGGAGGAGCTGTTCCAATGGCTATCGAGTCTCTTTCCGCTTGTTTCTGGGGGCAGTGTCCTCTGTTGATTGTCCTCTACATCTTACGATTTTGGACATTGGTCACTCTCTTCCTCATTCCCCATTAATATTCAAATACTTTCCATCTATTGTACTTTATCCAACAACTCATGACCTACTCTCAACTGTAAAATCCCCTTTGACTTAACTTTCATCTTACACCGCTCACGTAACACTCTCAGACACATTCTGGACAACATCCCCCATTGCCTGTCACCCACAGAGCATCGGGCTGCCTGGCTTCGCTTCACAACATGGTCTGGGGTGAGGCACGGCTTTGATCCTTGAAAGGAAACTTTTACGTGGCTAGGGTTCACAAGAAAAGAGAGAGCATAGCTCTCTCATGCTCCCAGCATGCCAAGCAGAGGTGTGCTGAGGCCTGTCCCGATCTTTATCACACAGGTGTAAGTACTTTGTGAGTTCAGAAATAAACCGCGTGGCATCAGGCAATGCGGATTTGGATGCTAGTCTGTTACCAGGAGTTGTGTGGGAATACCAGCGGCTCAGCACCTGAAGTCCTTGAGGACAGAGGGGGCTTCCCCCGCTTGAGGGAAGACACCACTGCTGTGGGACGCTGCAGTGGAACGCAGTCTCTCCCACTGAAAGAAAGGGAGCAGGGTGGCCACACATGCCAGGTAGCTCTTTACCTAAGCAATTCAGAGTGAACACCCAGGATGGGCAAACCTCCCTTGCATTCAACTTCCTGCAAGAATAACCTGGGGAGGCCAGGATAGCTCAGAAGGTTGAAAGCTTGCTTTGGAAATGCAAGTTCTAGGGATCGAATCCTGGCCCCTGGCCTGTGCAAACCCATGTACTGGACTGTGGTGCAACTGGTAACTGCTGGGATGGCTTAGAGGTGAAGTTTCTCGCCTCCCATGCGGGAGGCCTCCGGTTTGGTTCCCACCTTGTGCAACCCCATATCCACCGGTGTGGAAACCATTCCAGAATTAATGATGTACAACTATGGAGACTGCTCTGAGCCCTCCCTCTCTTCTTTCTCTCACTTTCTCTCTCATTCTCTCAAACAAAATATATCTTTAAAGAAAATCAAAAGTGACCAGTTTGCTGTGACCACTTTCTTACATTTACCTTCGTTCCCTTACAACTCCGCAAGTCCTTTCCCCACATATGGTGCATCTTCTTCTGTGACCAAATCCAAGGAATACTAAGTTCTTATCGAATTTGCTGTTGTGGGGCATGTTATCACTGGTGACCACTGAAGCCCCCTCAGTGTGATATCCAATCCCCCACAACCTTTCCGTGAAGTTGTAACACACAAAGTCCTCAGGTCAAATTCTGCCTCACACTTAGACACTTGTTAAGCAAGTATCTACAAGTGAAGCAAGCACAAAGTGATATAATACATACACCAGTTCTGGTGACAGCCAAGTCCCTGCTCTTTGTCTTTTCAGGGTCTCTGATCACACCTTTATAAGGCAAACACACATATTCCAGAGCCATGTTCTGTGCCTTGTCATCAGTGACAGGGGATAAGAAATAAAAGCCAATGCCAAGTCTCAAGGCAACACACCATCTCAAGGAGAATCAAGGACATGTATACCTAGTTAATCAAAGGGGGGAAAAGAGGCAGCTAATCCTCCTACAGTGAATACTTTCAACTTCACTAATGAAAGCCCATTTCCTACATCCATCATAATAAGCAAGGGGTCACTTTTATTATGTGCAAATTGTCATAGTATTACTTGTTGGTCAAGATAGGGATTTCAGGGGAAGCCGGGATGGCTCAGCTGGTTGAGTGCTCGCTTTGCAGCTCTGGGGCCAGAGGATCAAATCCCGGCTCCGGCCCGTGTGGACCCATATGCTGAACTGGGGTGTGCCCCTAGGTTCAATTCTTGCCGGGGCCTATGCGGGAGGCTCCCGGCCCAGTTCCTGCCCTGCACAGCCCCGCACCCACCTGTGGAGTGAAACTATATGGAAAATGAACGTCAACTATGGAGACTGCTCTGGGCCCTCCCCCTTTACTCTGCCTCTCACTGTCTGTCTCTCTCTCTGTCAAAAAACAATAAAAATAAATCTTAAAAAACAAGAAAAAAGATAGGGATTTCAAAACATGCTCCTTTGGAGCATGACACTCCCGTCTATATCTTTTCATCCTCTGCCCCTTTGTCCACAGGATTGTTTATTAATTTTTGTTACTGAGTTGCAGGACTTTATTATATATTTTGGATAGCCCCACCTTATTGGACCTGTCCTTTGCAACTATCTTCTCCCATTCTGTAAGCTGTCTTTATATTTTGTTGAAGGTTTCCTTCACTCAGCAGAAGGTTTTTAGTTTAAGTTACATTTGTTCATTTTTGCTTTTGTTTCCCTTGCTCTGGGAAACATGGCCAGAATGACATTATTCTAATTCATGACAAAGAGTTTACTTCCTATATTTTCTTCTAGGAGTTTTGTGGTTTCAGACCTTACATTCAAGTCTTTTACCTACTCTGAGTTTATTCTTGTATATGGGGTAAGAGAGTGGTCCACTTCCATTTATTTGCATGTATCTGTCCAGTGTTCCCAATACCACCTGTTACCCCATGTATAGTTTTACCTCCTTTTCCACAAATTAGTTGACCATCTAAGCAAAGGTTTATTTCTGGAGATATCTCATTGAAATTGCTGAATAATATTCTGTTGTCTGGATGTATAGAGTTTGTTGAAGGACATTTTGGTGGCTTCCAAGTTTGGGCAATTATGAAAAAGCTTCTATAAATATCCTTGAGCGGGCTTTCATGTAGACATAAATTTTCAGCTTGTTGGGTAGATACCAGGGAACATAATCACTAGATTGAATGGTAAGAGTATGTTTAGTTGTGTAAGAATCTGCCAAAGTATCTTCCAGAGCGCCTTGGCCATGTCGCATTCCCACCAACAATGAATGAGAGTTCCTGTTGCTCCACATCCTCTCCAGCATTTGGTGATGTCAGTGTTCTGGATTTGGGCCATTCTGGTAGGACTGCAGGAGTGTCTCATTGTTATTTTAATTTGCAACTTTCTAAGGACACTTGTGATGGTGAGCATCTTCTTATTTGCTTATTTGTCTTCTACATATCTTCTTTGATAAAATTTCTGTTCAGAGCTTTTGTCCACTTTTTTATGTGAGTTGTTTATCTTCTTATTGTTGAGTTTTCAGAGTGATTTGCGTGTCCTGTGTAAGAGTCTTAATAGTACTTGGTCCAGTGGAGGGCTTCTGCTCCCAGGAAGCTGTGATTCTTGATAACTGCTTTCTTCTTGAGTTGTGGGGGCAGAGATGTGCCTTATGACTTCAAGACTTCAATGAATATAAGAAGAATTATTGATGTTCAGTTTGTTCAGCTTTCATTTTTGTTTGTTTTAAGGATGAGAGTGATGACTTCCAAAGTTTTTATATGAATGACCTGAAACAGAATGTCTAGTATTTCTTTTGATTTAAATAAATTTACTCTAAATATTTAATATCTACTCATGTCACTCAAGATCACTAATCTATCGTCTGCCTAATATTTTATATTATGTGCCAGCCACATTTTGCTTTTTCATTCCCTTAATAATAGCTGCATAAGCACTTCCAAATCCCCACTCCCATGGTCATCTTGTGAACATATCTGTGCATGTTTCCTAGTTCATGTCTTATTTTGTAGTTATAATGTGCTCTCCGAGGGGGCACTGCCAAAAATAAAAATAAGAATTTATTTATAAAATATTGTGTATTGATTCTTACGTATTTAAACTTCAGTCACCTTTAAAGTCCTCTCCATTTGATACAATACACTTATTGAGATTATTTTTCCAGATCTCAAAACAATTTTTGAACTCATTGATTTTGATGCCTTTTAGTGCTTCTGCCATTTTTTTGTTTCATGTCTCCCACATTGGCAAAAAGTTTCACTTTGAGGACTTATTTCCTCCAGAGGGAAAAAAAACCAAAAACACACAAACAAAAAACAGTTGCTCATGGTGACATCAGGTGACTAGGAAGGGTGAAGCATGGAGGTCATGCCATTTTGCTCAACAACTACTGAACACTCAGCGCGGTGTGGGCAAGTGCATTGTCATGCCACACGTTGTTTGTGTAAATCATCCATCATGAAATGGGCAAATGCACTGAAAGAGTCTCCAAAATAATGCACTAAAACCAAATGCAGCCTCTCACAACCACGCCAGCTGGTCCATGAATGCAAGTGGGTTCCTAGAACAGTCACCCAGCCAGAGAAGCCAGTCCTACAAAGGGCCCACCCTCCAGAAGCTCATTCCAGTGTTTTTTGGTTTTCCCTTATATATCTAAATATATTGCAGGAATAAACACACCTTATCCTTATAATTATTTTATGAGGCAAATACTGCGTCTACCCTTTTTCTCAACTGTAGAACTGAGGCTCAGAAAAGTTAGGTAAATTTTTCAGTTAGTAAGTGAACATATAGCATCAAGCTAAATCATTTGAGTTAGGGATAACTTTAAAGCACTATATACTTTTTAATGCTGTTAGATAGCTTGGACTACAGTGCTATAGAGTATAAGAAGGAATGATTTTATTAATTATATTTACATATTTGTACATGTATCTTACTGTCATTTGAATTTAATAATTTATAGTTTGTCTGATTGTTTTTCATTTCCAATGAATTTGAACAACTATTTGGGCTATTGATTCTGTAAAACTTATCATATTCTTTTGTCATTTTAAAACTGTTTCTCATTACATTTTTGGTAATTTGCAGTATTTTCTTATACCTAGTACCTAATTAGTTCTACTGTCTTAAATATCTTCTCCCACACTGAATTCAGGTCTGTTATCTGCATCTGAGGTATCTTTCATTTAAGTTTAAAAAAACAAAAAAGGTATTTTTATGACTCTGTCAAATTAACACTTATTAAATGGAGCTGAGCATGCCAGATAACAAGCTACATTCAACAACAGACCATAAGAGGGATGCTGGGATAGCTCAGTGGTTGAGCACTTGCCTCACCATTGTGAGGTTCGAGGTTAGATTCCAGACCCTGGCTGGTGCAAACTCATATGCTGAACTATGGTGCAACTGGTAACCACCAGGGTAGCTTTGTGGCAAAGTTTCAAGCCTCTCACATGGGAGGCCTCTGGTTCGGTTCCTACCCCATGCAGCTCTACCTCCACCTGTGTAGAGTGAAACCATGTCAGAGTTAATGTTGTACAACTATGAAGACTGCTCCAGGTAAGGCCAGATTGGTCAATTTGCACCAAAAGAGCAGGGATCTGGTAAGCCCATGGGATACTTATCTGGGGGACATTAGGGAAGGCAAGGAGAAGCAAGGGAGATGGCTGATCACAGGGTTGTTGTGGAAATCACATCAGGAACTTACAATTACTTTCAAGTCTGTGGACCTCTAAGTAGAGCATGCACTTGTATAAGGGGGCTAGTGTGGGTTCAAGTTACCACCACTTGTTTGGCCCAAAAATGGATGCCAAGGCCACCATTTCATAGAGCAACTAGCCAAGGTAATTTGTGTTTGGCCTTATGGTGAGTACTTTTTATTCCGTCAAGCATTCTCTGCTCACCCTTACTGACAGCGATTTTACCCTGAATTATCTTCTTTGATTTTATGGTCTCCCTGCTTACATCCAGGTCTTTAGTCTACCAAGGATCTACATCAGCTAAGGATTCAGCTTCCTTTCTTCTTACCTAAAAAGCTGTTTTATCGCTACACTCTGTTGACTTGCATGGCCACCCTCATCCTATCAAAGTTCCTATGTATGCACAGTTCTATTTCTGAATTTTCTGCTCCACTCCAATGACCTAGCAATAGGATTCACCCTCTCCTTTAAAATGACTTAGCCAGTAGTGGATCGTTAACCTTTGAATCCATTCTTTTTGGCAAAGATTGTCAGGTTCCTGAAAAAAAATAAAAGAAAAATAATTAAATTTAATAGGGATCTTCTTGAATCTATTGATTGTTTAGAGAACTGGCATCTTCATAATAATCAGTCATTTCATAAATGAACATGGTCCATATGGTTCAGCTTTCTTTTTATGTACTTCAATGTAGGTTATAAAATGTCCCCATTAAAACTGTATATTCTTTGTTTATACCACAAAGTGCTTTTATATCAATCATTTGAGTTATAAAGAGAAAACCAATGATAGAGACATGACAAAATTATTGTTCTATATTTTCTTTAAAAAAAAGAAAAAGACTTCAGAATATTAAAATCTTGGCCAAATAGATATGGCTTCTCTTGTACAGGGAGGCCTAGAACCATGACTTATCAATCCTAGCCACAGAGTCTTTCTACATTACTACGTAGATTGTCTTTAGTAGAGATATAAAGGGGCATTCATACCATCTGAAAAACACATTTTTTGAGCTATAAGTTTAGTACAAAGGTTGTTTCTAAACACTCTAAAGAATCCCTTTTTTTTTTCTTTTTTCACTTGCCTGTGTACCCATGAAGGTATTCTTGTTTAAAATGCACTTTGCTATGTCAGGACTGATTTTTACGGCTTTGCCTTTTATTAATGCATTCATAGCATTTGCACAAGCTGAAGTAAGGGACCTACTTGAGATTGGAGCAAACCATTACAATTTTCAGTCAATAGCTTGCAAAATTTCTCATTTAAAAAAATGCAAACAACTCTCCTTTGTGTATTTAAAACACATTCAATGTCAGTGAATGCAATACTTTCATGCAACATTTCCACCAACACGTCTAAATAAAAACATATGTCTCTTTTACCTCTATGGTCATGTACATGAATGAAATAACTTTTTCTTTGCCAGGCACAGTAAACACTGAACCCGTGTTTATTTTTCATGTTGGCTGCGTTTCCTTTTAAAGGGGAATAATATATTTCATTTAACTCATCTTTCTTGTTACTGAAAGGTATTGACTGGACGAGTCAGGTCCACCTGGCATTCTTCAGTAGCTCATTTTGATACCTCGTTCATTTGTTTAAATAATTTAGTTAACTATTCCAATATCAGCCAGCATTCCAAAATGGAAGGCAGTTTTATTCCCAGACTAAATCAGCATACATTTAAATTTTTATGAATGCAAATGAGTTAATGCATGAAACGAACCAAATCCACTTGGGCATGATGGCTGGCTCACTCACCCCCAATCTGTACACTTACTCTAAAGTCGATTTTTCTATAATTTACATATTATGAGGCTGAAGTGGAGAACCAAGTTTGCTGTATAAATGTCAAACCAACTGACAGAATGTCAGAAATCTCCAGAAACTCGAGTGGGAGTATTATTATTTTATTTTAATAATTGACATGTGTATACAAAGTGTTAACCTTTATTGAATGATATGATGAGGACATTATATTCCTGACTCTTTCCATGGATCCTAACAAACACAGTAGAGGCAATATTATTTCTTCTAATTGTTGAGATCCCACACGAGTATGTTTCTTTGGTCTTCTTACTGAAGCTGCTAAAGATATTCTAAGATAAAATTTGAAAATATAACATCCTTTCATTGCATTTTATTTTTTTCAGTAATACATTTATTTAATGATCTTCTTAGCAAATTATACAATAAGTAAGTCATTGTTGATCTATTAAAAAGAGAAAAGGATATTTGGGGAAACAAAAACACCATGATGTTTTAACTATTGAGCCTCGAAGCTAGCATTGTACTCAATGGAAAAAAGTGTAGAATGGAAGTTATTTTTTCTATATATGCTTTGCATTATGTTGATTCATTCATGATCTATATCCATACATTATGATACAAATGCTAGATTACAAAATACTAAATAATATTGTGAAATAAAAGTTGAATGAGTGAAGTAAAAATTCTATATTCCTATTTTTCATGCAATTTACCAGGTTGCCATTCAGTGTGGGTTCTGGCTCCATGAAATATTGTATAGTAACATTTGGGGAATTTAAATAGAGATTGTGGATTCAAACCTGACTTCTCATGAGAGGTGTGGGGCCCCACAGCAAGCTGATATTCATTCGTTGTTCCAGAATGCTGCATTCAGGTTAGCCAGTACAGCATCCTCTACTAATGTAGATCCCAAACCATCTACATCCACTTCTCCAGATCCTGTCCCAGCTATGTCATCAGATCCTGATGGTCCTGACACGATGTCTACCCAGCCCCAGCCTGTGCGGACCCGTATGCTGAACTGGGGAGTGCCCCTAGTTCAGTTCTCACCAGGGTGAGACCCCGGCCCAGTTCCTGCCCTGTTCAGTCCTGCCCACCTGTGGAATGAAATTATGTGGAAAAACCAATGATGTGCAACTATGGAGACTGTTCTGGGCCCTCCCCCTTCTCTCTGTCTCTGTCTCTGTCTCTCTCTCTCTCTCTGTCAAAAACAATAAAAATAAATCTTTAAAAAAATAATAAAAAAGATGAGTGAGAGATGGCCCCTATGTTCTAGATGCTTCTATAGAACACCTTTGGAGGATGGAGATAAGGTCCTCTTATGATGAAGAGAGCAGCATATTTGATGTTCAATGAAATAAAGATACTTTTCCTCCACAGCAAAGGGTCGGCAGGTTTAATGACCACTGTAATACGTTCCTGTTTCCTGAAGCCAGAGTTTCTCTTGTGTAACAAAACTAACTGCTCACACATTCGTCATCCAGCCCTCTTTGTAGCACCATCTGGGAAGCAGAGCTCAAATAACGGGTACAAAGAAACATCTAGCAACTGTTGTCTGTGTGTATGATAATTTCCTTTTGTTTCTGACTCCAGATTCTTGTGTCTCCTGCCAGCATATTGAAGCTCTGTTAACTTGTCAGTTTGCAACTATGATAAAATTCCAGATCTCACTGTTCTTAACAGCTATAAATTTTATTAAATGAAGTCTTCCTTCAGATATTACAGTCATTTCCACATGAAATTGACACTCAGCCTGGGTGTCTATTGCTTATTATTTTGTATCCATATCTTTTATCTCCCATCTAAATTGTAGAATCATGCAGGGTGTGGTTTTGTATTTTTGTTATCCATTATAACTTGAAAAATGTTTTTGCAAATGGTAGTTTACAATAAGTTATCTTGCTGTTTTGACTTTCAATAATATGAAGATAATGGGAAACATTTGTCAAACATTTTCGTAATTAGTCCTCATCATTAGAAGATGTTTTAAGTTAGCTGATAAAAATTTAATAGAGCATAATATTTATAATAATTTATATAAACAGATCACGGGTTATTGGTGAGGCATTATTTATATATTTAATATTATATTTTGATTATTTTGTGAAAAATCACACAAAATATTTTTATTTAAACTTCACAGCTGAGAAAACTAAAGTAGAGAAAAATTTAAAATACGCTTCCTTGAGATTATGTAAAATTAACAGCTCACAGTAAAAACATCATAAAAATCATTAATATGCTTCATTGATTTAGAAATCAAAACAAGAAATCTGAATCAAGGCCAACTATTACTACTTATACTAATACAATACAGATTGCTAACTTTCCACTTTCCCCTTTAAGGGAGATGGGATGAGAAGCAGACGGTTAGGATGTGGTGGGCAGTTACACAGCAGAAATATGGTCCTTGCTCATGGAACCAAAACTGGCTGCCAGGAAAGCAACCTGGAGTCATACTTTGTCACCAATAAGAAATAGAACCAGTGGGAGCAGTAACTATAAAGAGTTTTAGGGAAAGTCCCCAAAACTGAGACCGTGAATCAGTTCAAGGACTTGTCTTCTGGGTGACCTGTCCTCATTATCATATAAATAACATACTCGCCAAGGCCATGGTCCAGAGTGGCCCGGTAAGCCCCAAAAGAGGGTGCCTATCTAATTCTTGGAACTTTACACCCATCCCAGGAAAACTTGTGAATATTCTTGACCCTCAATCAAAGGTAACCCAGCTCCTAACTCAAGAACCCATAAAAACATGTTCTGCCCATAGACTTTGGGGAAGCACGTCTTCTCTCTCCAAATGTACTCCCTTGGCAAACCAAGCTTTCACAGTCATAAACTCTCTCTGAAACTGTCTTATCCATTCTCCTAATTTATATCCTGACAGGGACAAGGACCCCTGAGCAGGTAACAATACCTTGAAGGTACAGCAAGAATGTGATAGAGGTTTCTCAAATTATGAGTGTGGGCATGTATATGTGATAGCCACCCTTCTTATCAACTCAGAAAGGGAGAGAGATCAAATCTTCCTAGTAGAGTAGACTCTCTGTGACCAGGAACCCAAGCAACTAGTATTCTTAAGAAACGGGGAAAAAAGTCGAAGAAATAATACTTTTTCTGTTTATTGTATTGAGAGGAGACAGACGATAGATTAGATAGATAGATAGATAGATAGATAGATAGATAGATAGATAGATAGATAAGGGGGGAGGGCTCAGAGCAGTCTCCATAGTTGTACATCATTATCAGTGACATGGTTTCATTCCATACAGGTGGGCATGGGCCATATGGGTTGGGAACCAAACTGGAGACCTCCCACATGGGAAATATAAACCTTCGCTACCACCCTGGCAATTATCAGTTGCACTGCAGTTCAGCATATGGGGTTGCATGGGCCAGGCCAGGGCTGGGATTTGATCTCATGACCTCACAGCTGCAAGGCAAGAGCTCAACCTGCTGAGCTATCCTGGCATCCCCAAGAAATACTTTATTTCCAAATTAAAATAAAATCAATTTCTAGTGGAAATGTAAGTGTGAACTTGGTGTTCTATTCCACGCTCTGAGTAAGCTCAGTCAATAGTGCAGGTGCCAGTAGCAGAGTTTAGGATGAAATCTGTGAGTTAGTTGACTCTGCTAACGACAAACATAAATTTGTCTAGAGATGAACTTGATGACGGGCTTGCTGTGAATGAAGCTATTGTAGAACCTCACACCCTTAATACAAAAACATCACAGAAAAAATTGTGAATTGTGGAGAAATGAATGTTGCAGCAGAGAAAGAGAGTGATAACAATAAGTGTGAGGTAGAAAAAGTGTCCTGGCTGAGAGCTACTGCAGCATTTGAAACTATAATAGCTTTTGCAGAACAGCAACCCTTCTTCATTCTCAGCATATTATGCAGCTGCACATCACACAAAACCTGACTTCTCATGAGAGGTGTGGGGTCCCACAGCAAGCTGATATTCATTCATTGTTCCAGAATGCTGCATGCAGGTTAGCCAGTACAGCATCCTCTACTAATGTAGATCCCAAACCATCTAAATCCACTTTTCCCGATCCTGTCCCAGCTACGTCATCAGATCCTGATGGTCCTGATGTGATGTCTACCCGGTAAACTTGCTACGCCTGCTGTAACAGTTTTAAGTTTGTATGTGTGGTTTTTATAAGCTATTAGAAGTTAAAATTGTGTTTGTGGAAAAGTCAGGATGTCTCAGCAGGTTGAGCACCTCTCTTGTAGCCTGGATGTCCAAGGATCGAGTCCTGGCCCTGGTTTGTGTAGACCTGTATGCTAAACTGGGGTGTGCCACCAGTTCAGTTCTCACCGGGGTGAGCTTCCCATGTGGGAGGTCCCCGGTTCAACTCCTGTCCTGGATGTACTTCCCTGTAGGAGGATCCCAGCTCACAGGGAGTGTCTCCCACAAAGTGTCTCCCATATGGGAGACTCCTGACCTGGTTCCTGCCCTGCGCAGCCCCATGCCCACCTGTGGAATAAAACTATGTAGAAAACTAATGATGCACAGCAAAGGAGACTGCTCTGGGCCCTCCCCCTTCTCTCTCTATCTCTCTGTCAAAAATAAAATAAAATAACCAAAAGATTATTTAGTGAAGTTCAAATTTATTTTTAATTACTGTATTTCAATATTAATATCAAAGCAATACAGAGATTATGGTATGGTATAGTATGGGATATAATATTATTTAGCCCTGTTTTTAATAGTAACTCTCAAGCAACCAGAAACTACATTTATCCAGCTTCTACCAATCCCCATGGGTGCTGGTTAACTGAGAGTCTACTGTATAAACAAATCCTTCGATGTGTTAATGACTGATTGGCTCTGGGTTTTATCTCCTTCTTAAATGTAAACACAAGCCTTTGGGGCGGCAAATCTTTCTGGAGATCTCTATCTATTTAATCAAATTTTAACTTCTAAGTCTTATTCTAGCACCTAAGTTTCAGTTTTCTGTGCTCAGAAAGCCGAGAACTTCACAAACATGAGAATATCCTTTGTTCATTTTCAACAAGTAACAGCAAAACAAGAGATAACACATGTGGGTTTATGAAATGTTTAGATATTGTAGTCATCAGAACCAGAATACCATGAATTACATTATTTCTAAGATATTTCAAAAGTATAATAAGGGCATAACAATGAAAAAAAAAGTATAATTAGGAGAAAATGTAAGAGTCAAAACAGTTAAAATCTTTGAAATTAAATGTTAAAGGAGTGAGGTTAAGAAATTAAGTAGGAAAATATAGCACAAATATGATCAAATAAAATATAGATTTGAAAAATTATCCAGAAAGAATCACATCAAGGAAATGGATGCATGAAGAAGAGTTGAAAAGACCTGAACAATAAAGTGAGGATGTCTAGAATATTCTAAACTCTTTACAATAGAAACTCTGTTAGGCTGTTTTACCAATGTGACCAATAGAATTCTGAAGCCAAAAAATAATTCCAATGATCCCTAAATGAATCCAGGGTATTGATTAAAGGAAAAATATTTTTCAAAACTCCTTTTATGGAGTTACAACTTGGTATCCAGATTTGCTAAAGATTGTACCTGAAAAACAGATCTCATTAATGTGTATTAATACAGAAAATACTAAATAAAAATTCAGGAACACTAGTCCAACAATATATATGAAAAGACAATAGATTTTGGTCAAGTTGGGAATGAGTTTGCTCCCAGAAATGGAAGTTGATTTAACATTAGAAAAACATTCAAAAAATTTTACTTCATTGATATATTAAAGGTAATACTTATGTAATCCTACCATTAGAAATAGAAACATATATGATTGAACTCAACAGCCAACAAGAAAACATGATTCTGAACAAATTATGAATGGAAACAACTTTTATATCTACACAAAGTTCTTACTATTAAACAACAGTTTTAGCAACAACAGTAAATGTCGCACTTATGGAGAGACAAGAACAGTATCCTCTCTTGAAGAACAATACAAATACCACACAGAAAGAGAAATTTATTTATGACAGATCAGTGAGGAGAGATGTATCATATAATGAATGATGAAAAAAATACCACACTCAGACCCTTTCCCACACCACACACACCCATCAATTTCTAATTGATTAAGTTTTAGTTGTGAGAGGCAAAGTGACAAATATATTGAAAGAAAATAAGGTTTTGTGTTTGTGACCTCAGGGTTGAAAAATATTTTCTTAATAGGACACAATAATGCAAGTATAAAGGTGCCACTAGGCACCATTAAGAAGTTCTACTCATTAAAAGGTTCATTGCAAGAGTGAAAAAAAGAAAAAGAATTTAAGGGGATGTTGGAATATAGCTCAATAAGTTGAGTGCTTGCCTTGCAATGCTGAGGTCCAGGGATCGAATCCCAGCCCTGGCCAAATGCAAACCAATATGCATTGAACTGCAGCACAACTAGCAAATACCAGGATGGCTCAGCAGCGAAGGTTCTCGCCTCCCATCTGGGAGGCCCCCGGTTCAGTTCCTGCCCCACATGGCCCCACATCCACCTGTGTGGAATGAAATCATGTCACAACTAATGATGTACAACTATGGAGACTGCTCTGGGCCCTCCCCCTTCTCTTTCTCCCTTCTCTCTCTCTCTCTCTCTCACACATTTTCTTAAACAATAAAATAAATCTTAAAAATAAAAGAAGTTAAAAATTGAGATAAGATAGTTGCAGCATATAAAACCACATTTTTGGAATTGAATATGGAAATCCTAATTAAAACTACACAATGCACCCTCAACAAGCCTGATACACAGTTAATCAGCACCTAGGTAGATAGCCTCTCTGATTGTTTGCTGCCCCTAATAATTGTGATTGATTGGTGCCCATGTCATCAACTGTTAAGTATATAAGACACTGTCCCTGACCTGTAACAAAATAGATAGATCTTTAGAATATAGTATTGTGATGTAAAATCTAAGAACAAAAAATAATCTTGAGAAAAGATAACTCCCTATATATGTACATTAAATACACAGACCCAAACCAGCCTTACACAGTTGACAATATCACATGTATAATCATTAGCATATGTTATTCCCATTGAAGTGGGATCAAGAAAAAAAAAATGCATTGGAGATGAAAAAGAAAATCAAAGTATCAAAGTAAAATTAAGATTTTTCCTAGTACAGAACAATGACTCTTGTCATGAAAGGCAGAGTACGATGAATTCATCTCTTCATTTGAATTTGTGTGTGCGTGTGCTCACTGGTGTGTGTGTGTGGTATGTACATGTGTGTCTACTATAAGTAGACTGTTTCTTCCATTAGAAATTTGGCATACAACAGTATCAAGCTAGCGAGGTTATTTTTGCAAGCATGGAAAATTTAATAATGGGAAACTTTCTCAAACGGCCAGTCCTGGCTACTATTTGCACAAGGTAATGTTTATTGTATCCGCTAGAAACATAAAATAACTCTATGCAGTACAACTGAAAAGGTGTCCATTCTCTTCATCAGAACAGTAAATATTTAAGCAGTCCCCAGCAGGAACAGCCAGCTGGTCGTTCGTTTAGTCACCATCGTTGCATTTTTATTTTTTACGACGAATTTGTCAATGGAGAGTTAAAATTTGTGGAACAGCATGCCCTCCGTACAGCGTCCTAACATTTTAGTTTGCTTGGGAGTGACTACAAACACTAGGAGTGGATGATTTTTCCTGCAGGGCAATGCTTTTCAGTTGTGAATCTTTAGAGAACCGTGTTACTTGCTGAGACACAGTGCTGTTAAAAATAGAACTCATTGCTATGCAGATCCGTGGACGCAAGCTGTGGCAGACATGCTAAGGGGAGTGAGTCTGGCTCACCAGTAAATCAAGCCACCTGGGAGAGGGAGTGTCCTCAGACCTACCAGCCGTACCGGGGCTATGGGGCCTCCACAGTGCATGCTGGGAAGCGCAGAGGACTCAGAGAGGCTGAAAACCTGCCACTCCAATCTGTCATTCCTTTGCATCTGATGGCGATTTGTGTCAGATTTGAAGCCAGGGCCACACTTCCCAAACCTGGTCACAGGGCCGTGATTAAAATAATGAGGATTGTCCGTGATAAATCCATATGCTGTATTCTCCTGGACATTTTCTCATTCTGCAGCTCCACAGCTAGTTCCACGGCTCAACTCTCGATAAAATGGGTAAGAGTCACACTTTGCCATGAGATGATTGTCTTAAAATCCACTAGTGACCAAAACACTGCACTGTAATCCCATTGCAGACAGTTGGTACTGCAAGTAATCTTTGTTTTTCTAAAATCTCATCAATCTTTGTATAATTAGCTAATTATAGCGGTGAATTTAGCTTGAGTATGCACATATTTTTGGATGAATCATCTGATTTATTTCAACTTGTGTAGATTTAGCCATATTTCCAAATATAATAAGTGAAATAAAGCAGTTTTAACAAAAATATGTATATTAAGATGGGCACTAAAATAATGTGTCTGTGTGCACAAATGTTTTCTTATCATTTTTCAGACACAGGATCTAAGCTATTTAAACTGATACATTGTTTGAATATCATATATTCTAGCTAAAGTAGTACAGATGTTTATATAATTGTTTAAAAACCTATTTTATATTAGAATGCTGCTATTTTCTATTCATGAGCTCTAGGATACGACTCTAAATCATATCAACAAACAAAACCATAGTAAGAGAAGTTACATATGCTTATTAGTTTCCAGTAGGATTTAATGGTATGTTGCCAATAACTAGAATATGGAGGTTAGAAAAGCCCCAGTTGTCTTCTTGATAAAAAAGGCTGACTGGAGATAAGTCACAGATTCCCCTTTCCCTATCCTATGGAGAAATGAGCAAAAATATTTTCAGATCTACATAAAAGTGCATATATATATATATATATATATA
>PVKE010034035.1:0-17606 GCA_004027555.1 Craseonycteris thonglongyai | reverse complement strand
GTGAAAAAAATAAAACACAAAGTTGTTTTTGTATTTGAAATAAATACGTTTGGTGTAAATATGGACTATGTGATGAATCTACTGCTAATAATTTATTTGTTCACTCAAAACAGGTTGAGGAAAATAGATATTTATTTCTTGGAAACAATATTTACTCTTATAAGAACATAATTTATTTCATATACAAATAAAAGGAATATAGTTAATTCTTGTACTTTTATAAAGTCACTGCAAATACTGAATGAGCAAATACTGAATTATTGCTTCTAGGGAAAATACAGGGTTAGGTTCCTGTGAGTCTCTGGACCCAGCAGTTTTGCCAAGTGATTAATACATAATCTTATTTTATGTATTTTTCTGTTGATTCAGTAACATCGAACTCACCAATGCTGAAAAAGCTTATCCAACATAGGTATAAAGCACTATCACAGTCTTCTTGCACTTAGGAACTTGGACATTTTTTTTTTTTTAAGATTTATTTTTATTGTTTATTGACAGAGAGAGAGAGAGAGACAGAGAGACAGAGAGAGAGACAGAGAGAAGGGGGAGGGTCCAGAGCAGTCTCCATAGTTGACAGCATTAGTTTTCCATATCGTTTCACTCCACAGGTGGGTGCAGGGCTGCGCAGGGCAGGAACTGGGCCGAGGGCTCCCACATAGGCCCCAGCAAGAACTGAACTGGGGGCACACCCCAGTTCAGCACATGGGTCTGCATGGGCCAGAGCTGGGATTCAATCCTCGGTCTACCGGGCTGCAAAGCAAGCGCTCAACCCGCTGAGCCATCCCAGCTTCGCCACACTTCTTCAATGCTACGTTTAGGGGGCATTTTCAATCACAAAATCATCAACAATCGACACATTTGTGAAAAATGTGGCACTAAAAAGACCAAGAAAAAGACTTGTTTACAAAGTGAGAACTAAAACAAGAACACAAAGCATTGTCTAGTTCAAACTTAGCTGGGAATGTATGCCTTCATATATGCAATTTTTTTGTAGCTTTGTACATATCTAAGAATGACTGGAAAAGTATCATGAGTATGAACTTGGGGGTTAAAAAAAATAATAAAACAGTGAGTAGGCAAATTCACAAATATAAAATCTACAAATAATAAGAACTATACATCAATACTCTTCAAAAGTCCCATGTATTTTCTTCCAACTTTGAATTTATTTTATTTAAAGTTTACGTTCAGAGGCGCTATAAAATTCTAAAGAGTTTCAAAATGAAACCAAAGGTATTTTCTCTTGGTCTCCAAAAGTAGAAACAGTACTCTATTATTTCTCATCTAACAGAAATATGCAAAAATTTCATAATTGTTTAGTTACAAAAGAGAAATTATATTAACAAAAAATTCTCTAGAAGATTTCAAAGTTGAAATTCTTCCTTTCAGAGGTGGAAAAAAAATTATGGGGAAAAAAATCAAGGCAAGTAGGACACTGTATTTACTTATTTTTCAGAACGGTAATAAAATCAATACTTATAAACAAAGATTTAGATACTCTTTACTAAGTTTAACTTCTTCACAGAGAATGATCAACACAAATATAACAAAACTCAGAACTCTTTTTTAAATTGAATGAAATATCAAGTGTGCAAAGGCCAAAGAGACAAGTATTGTTCAAGAATTTATATTTTCCTAGAATTATGCAAAAATGGCTATCAATGTATCTAATCTTGATTGTTTTAATACAGTAGTCAAGTAATGCTTCCTTTGTCTCAGAGCTATTATATATAATTTGGTTTAAAGGCCAAATATTCATGCTTACTTCTGCACTACCCACAAATGTGCTCCATGAGCACAGCGTGGAAAGGCACTAATGGCTATTGAACAGGGATTGGTAACCAAACAGAGTGACCTTGAAAACTCAGATGGCTATTTTATTTTAATCTCATGTATATAAATTTCCTATTTTGTTGTTTATTATTATCATTTCTTACATTTCAAATTTAACTTCTATTCCTAAAGTCCTCTACTACTATGCCGAGTAGCTAGAATGACATAAACGAAAATTAACATGACTTCAGAACAATTCCTGCATTTTTCAAAAATGAAGTCTGAAAACAAAAGAAAAAAAAATTACCAGGAAGAGTAAATAAAGTTTCTTGCTTAGCTAAAGATCCATTTATGGAGCAAAGAGCCACCATCACCTCTAAATGATCAATTGTACCCCCACCTGTCAACAGTTTAGGCATGGTACATACAGGGTTATTATGCATCATTGGTATATTTCCTTCTAAAAAACCTCTTTTGGTATTATATAACTTGATTTTAAAATTTTGAATTCTAAACTTCATTTCAATTCATGCTAAACATAGTTTTAGGTATCAGTTTTAAGCCAAAACCAAGATAAATATAAATGGTAGGGTACCATTTCATTAACATGATTTGTGGCATAAGATATCAATGGGACAGTAGATAGAAAAAAAGGATGTTCTCATTTTTGAAAAAAAAAAAATCCTTTATAGTCAACTCTTGGCTTCTTGCTAAGATGTAAGATTGAGCACATATATTTATCACCTTTCCCTCCTATTAAAATGAGAGAAAAATAATTAAAAAAGTAGAAACTAAGCCAATAAGAAAAACAGAATGTTTAGTGGACACAAGATCTCAACAGATACCTGTAACATGTAAGTGGAAGGAGGAATGGTTACTAATGAAACCCTGAAGAGGAAGGAGGTGGATAGTCTGGAATAGTGCAGAGAGAGAAGCAGAAACTTAACTACGCTGCAGAACCCTCAACAGGCTTTGGGAGCAGGGGTGGGGGTGGGGGTGGGTAGGGCAAAACACAGTATAAATATGGAAGTAATTCAGAGCAAAATGAGGGGAGGGGGAAATCAGGGGATTAACATCTCTGGGTCACTGTTTCCTTATTTACAAAACAATATAAAAAAGAACTTTACAATTTGAGAATTGAATTAAATATTCATATGTGTACTACAGCTTGTGTCCCACCACACACGTCTAGAATGCTTCAAGTATCCATTTCAACCCCTTTTCTCACCAAGGTAAAATGAAAAAGCATGTTCACTAAAGAAATTCAATGATACTGCAGAAAAGATTTCCATCCTCTCTTACTAGCATTTACAAATGCCCCAGCATAATGGCTATCAAAACAATCATCCCAATGCAAGGGCACCTCTATACAGATACATACATCTATAAATCAACTATTTCTTGTCTTAAAGATCCAATGTGCAATCATTAAAGTGTGACTGCAACACTAAAACAACAATCACTTGGCTTATTTTTTTCCTGATTTTATCCAGTGACTCTTCAGTAAAAGTTAATCTAAGAGACATACTTATAAAATCATATACTCTATAAATTATATATATTGAGAGTTTGCTTAGAGTAGGCTCCCACTGGAGCTCTGCTATATATGAATATGGTGAAAAAAAAAAAAAAGAAAAGGTACATCTTTCTCCCAACTTTCACCTTTCCAGTCTACTTGGGACCCCCCTTAACAGCCATCAAGAAACTCCTAAGGCAGTGTTTCCTAAATATGAATTTTGAATGCCCAAAGACCTAAAGGAAAATCAAAAGAAAACAAAATCAATGGGATAATGTCAAAGGAACATTAGGAATTAATTTGAAGAAGTTCCTATTGGCCAAACCTGGGACAATCTGGGCACCAAAATAAAAATAAGAACAGTAATGTATTATAATCTACTACATAAAAATAGAATCCATAAGTCTATGTCGATGATCAATATATAAATGAAAAAGGAAAACTCTCCCTTACAGTAACATGCTGACAAATACGGTAAACAGAAAAATGGAGTCAGAAAAATCATTTGACAACCATCATAGGAAAAATAATTCAGGCAAGAATTATCAATGAATGTGAAGCCTGGAGGTTGATAAAGAATAAAGTATTTACAGTCTCAAAGTATCTCCCCACAAATTAGTCATTAAATACAAAAAGAAATTAAGATATCAGACTGCATTTAACCAAATAATCAAAATTAACATTTACTTGTAAGAGACAGATAGACCTCACATGCATCTGGATGTGATACTAAAGACAAAACATTGATTATATGACATTCCAGGCAAAAAATGATAACCTGAATCTAATCATGAGAAATATCAGAATAACCCAAATGAAGTTTATATAATGATAGATTTTTTCTTCAAAAATGCCAATGCTGGAAAGTCAAAGAAAGGCTGAGTAACAATTCCAGGTGAAAGGAGACTAAAAACCTGACATCTAAATGCAATATGAGGCCTGGATCTTGCATGGGGAAAAAAAAAATTGCTATAAGGGACATCATTGAGATAATTGAAAAAATAGACAGAAAGGCTGAAGACTGGATAAAAATACTGCTTGAGTGTTAAATTTCCTGAATTTGATAACTGCATTGTGACTATGTAAGAGTATATTCTTGTTCTTAGGAAACACATTTCATTTATTTATTTATTTTTATTGTTTTTTGACAGAGAGAGATACAGAGACAGAGACAGAGAGAGAACTGAACTGGGGGAAGCTCCCAGCTCAGCATACGGTTCCGCACGGGCCGGGGCCGGGATTCGATCCCTGGTCCCCGGCACTGCAAAGTGAGCGCTTAACCCACTAAGCCATCCCGGCTTCCCCAGGAAACACATTTCAATGTTAAGGTATAATGTATGCAACCTCATCTCAAATGGTTCAGAAAAAGAGTAACATCTACCTCTATATAGACACAGTGATAAAAAATGTTGCAATTTTTTTTTAATTGGTGAATCTTGGTAAAGGGTATACACTAGTTATTTTTATTAATTTTATAAACTTTCTGTAAGTAGAAATCTCCTGTTTATGGAATCCAGACACAGGAATTTGAAAAAACCTCTTGAGTTTTATACATACTCAGTTTAGTAATTATTGTCCAAGGACTTAGTGTCATACAGTCTGAAAACCACTAACTAAATATATAAATACTCAGCTTTATAGCTTAAGAATAGTAGGAGAGCACTGTCAAGGAAAACATCAAAAGAGTAAGAATTATTTCTGCCATTTTTGACAGAAATTTTTATTTTAATGGATGAAGAAAATTTTTTTAAGAAAGTGGGAAGAAAAAACACCTCTTTCACTTTGTGTGGAGATTTAAGGCTTGGAATTCCTGGCTGTGTTTCTGTCTTGTCTGGCTGTGTTTCTGTCTGTATCTAATATTATGTACATAATATTTGTTTATACAGTATCTAATAAGTATTAAACAATATTGTTTTTTGTGCTATAAACCAGCCTTTATTTCCTTACTCTGTACCAAGAACTCTGTGAAAGATTTTACATATGAGGGCTGTCCAGAAAAATATCCAGCCACAAATGCCTCTATTTTTCATATTACATGGCTGGATACTTTCCACTCACACTCTGTATACCTCATTTGAATCCTCCCAATAAACCTAAGGGTAGATATTATTCTAATTTTATAGCTGAGGAAATAATGACCTAGAGAAGTTAAGTAACTGCCTGAGATCTCACAGCTGGTAAATGGAAGAGTTAGGATTCAAACTCAGGTCTGAGTTTAAAGCTTCTTTCTTCACCACCAAACCACATGCCTAGATCTGTTAGAAGATACAGATGGCAAAGGCAATCTACCATCTGTTTCCTCATCACTGGCTCACATCTTTACCTCCGTCACTGCTTATTATCTCCATTCTTGTTCCCAGCTGCAGCTTCTCTTTCAAGCTACTGTTCTTGTGGAAAGCACCTAGGCTTTGATGTGAAAAAAAGATCTGCTTCAAACTCTAACACAGACTATGACAAGCCTATTAGTCTATGGTCCTCATTTTCCTCATCAGTAAAATGATGGATAATTCTTATTCAATGGGACTTAGAGAACCTAGCCCATAGCAGGTACGTAGTTCACAATAAGAGGTAGTTTTGTAGCAACCCTTTGACCACTTTAAATAATAACTCTTATTTTGGTTCTTCAATTTTGAGTACACAAGATTCTTACAGACTTAAATACCTGAGTCGTCACAATCCTGGTTCTAAATTTCATTAATTTAATATCTGTGAAATTTGGAGAGATGCCATTTACCTTTGCCAGAATAAAAAAAAAAAAAGAAGACTAGTAAATATATAAAGTAAGTAGAAGCTAACTTTGCTTAGATTGATACATTCACTATATATAAAAACAGAGTTTGGCAAATAAGGTCAAGTATTTAATCATATACATAGTCATCAGTCAATGATAACAGAGATACCTTTTTGGCATTAAGTACTACCATAATTTTTAATCACTTTGATATGCTAATGTACAACAGAGAAATGTATAGAGGTTTTTTTTAACTCTCTGGAGGGTGAATTTAAATCTGGAGCACCAATTATGCCATGTGCTGTGTGATCTTAAATACTTCAACCAAGATTTCTGAACTTGTTTCCTCTAAAATGGGGTAATGCACTATTTTACATGGTTGCGATGAGCCTTAACTAAGATAATATACATAAAAGCATATTTTAATTGATAAAGCAGTTGTAGGTGCCACCTCACTTTGTTTTTATCTAATGCAAAAATCTGAGAAACAGCTATGCATACTTTTCTGTCGTGATTTTGGATGTAGTTTCTCATTTTATTTTTTTTTAAAGTAAAGTTTTAATCTAAATCTATGTTGTAACAGCATAAAGAAACTTCTACCTAGAAGGCAATATAAATTAGATTAATTACCAACAACTAGATCAGCTACTAGTTTACTAAAATTTTAAACAATAATACTTTTCTATTTACTTCCAGTAGATGGCTGTATTGCTAAAAGGAATGGTGTTTCTGACTAGAGAAATTATTTTATTAATAGCTATTGGTATATCTAATATAAAGCCTATTTTAAAAATATTAAGTAGCTTAATATCAAATCATCTCTTTGTAACAAATATCAAATAAAACACTATTGTATAAGAAAAAATATAATGACTAATTAATGCTTTTAGTAATTCCGTGACATTAAGCATTCAAACAGCACATGCTGCGGAGACAACCTTAAGTTATAAAGAATGGTTTATATGCTATTTATAGGTGGAGAATACACAGTGGAAGATGGGAAGAATACAAAGGAGCCTGGAAGACTCAAAAAATTATTCTTCCTGAGCAAACAAGATTCAGTCATTGGTTTGTGATGACTGACAAGAATAATCCCATTTAAATACTCATTATAAATGGTTAGTTTTCTTTAATTTTTCTTAAGCATCTAAATAGTGGAATTTATAAATGAGAAATTTCCTCTCTCAGACAGTGATCTAATGTGTGTACCAAGAAAGTTATCTTTAAAATGCAATTTCTATTAAGACTTAAAGATGAAGATATTCATTTACTTATATCTTTTTGGAAATTTTCATTTTTTTCCTAGCAGAAAGTAACAACTAGATCTTTGGTTATTTTAGGTTTTAAAAATCTTTAAGTGTTATCATGTGACATTACTACTCAGTTGTAGATTCTGTGAGAAAATATTTTCTATGAGACATTTAAAATCAATTTGGCAGCCCAGCATTTATTTCTCTACTTCCAAAAGAACAGACCACCAAAGTAGTTTAGAAGAAACTGAGTAGAGCACTAAAAAAAAAAAAAAGGAAACGAAAGAAAAGAAAAAACCTGATAACCAATCACACCTCTAAAATTGAAAGGCAACAATTGTAGAGAAATGAAGGAAGGGTAAGTCCACAAGGAGGTCTTTCTAAGGAGCGAAGGGAAATAGCTAAGTACTAAGAGGTCACAGGGTACATTAAACACATAAAAAAAAATCCACTCATTAAATTTAAAGATCTGGTCCTGCAAGAGCAGTTTCTGTTACTGAAAGGCATACCATTTGTATTTTTTTTTTTTAATCCACACAGATTTACAATATTACTTTGCTTTCTGAAAGTTTTTCCAGTTCTTTAATTATATTCTATAGTGTTTCCAAATGACATCTAAACAAATGTAAAAATTAAGATGCCATTTAACTATGTAACCAAAAAGTTCAGAACTTTGTGCCTATTTAATTTCACTTATTTAATATCTTTAGCTTCTTTTGCAAGAAATGTTCCAATCTGTTTTAACTTTTCGATAAAATAAATTTATCATACCGGTACGTCTTACCAGCATTACTTTTAATTACACTGGTTCTTACTTAACTGCCCTATTTACTCAGCCTAATTATAATCAGCAGCTGCTATGGCAGCATATCCCAACTCACCTCCCTTGTACATACCGCTCCATGCCCACAAACCACAATGGCCATTTCTATGAGAGTTGTGGAATTAAAAACAACAACAACCACAATCCTGTAATTCTCACTGAATTGCTTTGTGACACATAAAATAAGGTAATAAAATAAAATAAATACTGAGAGCAGGGCAGCCCAAAATAGGAGGAAAATCACAAATGAGATGACAGAACATCTAATAATGAAAAGAGACCTACACAATACAGATTTGATTCAGGTTTCTACTTTATAATAAGTATGGTTCACTTGCTAAAGTCTTTGTCCTTCTTTCAAATAGCTTATGAAGTCCTATGCAATCTACCGGTACTCGTGAAGAACACGCAAACTGCTAATCACAGAGCTATTTTCCCTATAAAACCACAAATATCTTTTCTCATTTCTACACCACAAAAGTACTTGTCCCAAATACGATGTGAAGTTATTCAAGTCAGGACGTTTTAGTTTTATTGTAGAATCTATGCCATAAGTTTGTCAGAATAACAAAATGATGAGGAAAAAAAAAATATATAGGAAACATGAATTTTTGGAAATAGATGTATTTCATTAGTTGTTTTAAAATATTAAGTAAAACAAGTCAATGAAAAACATCATGAGTTAGATACATACGAGGGCTATCCAAAAAGCATCCAGCTATGTAATTTGAAAAACAGAGGCATTTGTGGCTGGAGTTTTTCTGAACTGCCCTCATATTCATAGACTTTTAATATTAATGATTTTGATACATTGTTACAGGCCAGCCAAGGGATTAGCCTCAGTTTCCAATTTTAAATTGAGATGTAGGAAAAAATGGAAAGCTGTACATAGCAGTTGGTTAAGTAATTAACTATAAAATCATAAATTTGAATGACTAATTTCAATGTATTGTGACCTAAGAAAAGATCAACTCTTGGTAATTCAATGTTTTAATCAACACAAAAGAACAATAAACATACAAAACATTATTAAATTGATCACATATAATAAATTACAGGGAAAGCCGGGATGGCTCAGTGGGTTAGGCGCACACTTTGCAGCGCCGGGGACCAGGGATCGAGTCCTGGCCCCAGCCTGTGCGGACCCATGTGCTGAACTGGGGAGCTCTCCCAGTTCAGTTCTCGCTCTGTCTCTGTCTCTGTATCTCTCTCTCTCTCTCTGTCAAAAAACAATAAAAATAAATAAATAAATAAATAAATTACAATGCATGTTTTAGCTTATCTAAAATTTATTATCATATTTTGTGAACAGAAGTATTTCAAATGTGTTTTATAAGCACGTTTAAAACTTTTCAGACATACAAGAGCCCAAAAACACCTATAAAGGAAGTATGTTGACTTGATAGGGAGCCCCAATTTAAAAGCCAAATTTATATTCTGAGAATTGACACCATCGAGCTGATGTGCAGTCCCCCACTGAGGTATACTCGTGAAAAATAAACTTGAATACTTTACTAAGAAACAAGGATTTACAGTATCTTTCAAACCCGGAAGCATAGGCCATTTTACAGTGGACATGGTCAAATAGTGTCACAAAAAACCCCTGAAGCCTATACCTTTAATTTCTGACAAACTTATACGGTTCACTGACAAAAGCTGTTGCTGGTAATGTGTATCCAGGTAATGATGAAAAAAGGTGGTACCAATCACCAAACAATGCTTTAAAAAGTATTCATATAAGACACAATACTTACTATTCTAAAATAAACCTCTCCCATCCCTATTTGATCTAATACCAACATTAAAGACTGCCATTGACCTGCTCCTTTCTACACTAGAAGGCTTTCCTCTACCCTTTCCTAACTTCTTTCCTCCTTAAAAGCAATTTTTGCTCACGTTTGTTTTGATACAATTTCAACCTTATAAATGGCAATGAGTAAGGAATACACAATCTCCAGCTCTGCTCTACTCATGTAGACCCTAAAAACATAAACATTCCCTTCACACACATCAGTTCTTCAGGCAAAGTTTCCCAGGCAAAATGAAAAGCTTCTCTTCAGATAATTTGAAGGAAAAAGTAAAAAAATAAAATAACCGAAAGATAGACTTGGACAAGTTTGTTTATTTCTTTACAGTTTGGCATTTCTCTTCGTCTGACAGCATTTCTCTTGACTGCATTTTTGCTCAGTTATTCCCACTTATTAACTCCTAAAAGTTATCAGCTAGGCTGGTGCATCATTGTTAGGCAGCCCCTAAGATGACCCCAGCGATCCTTGCATTCAGGAATGTATGCCCTGGTATAATCCTCTCCACAATAATTTTGGGTTGAATTTACTGACTCATCTGTAACAAATACAACATGGCAGTAGCGATGGGATGCCGTTTCTGAGATTGGGATATAAAAAACTATACAAAGCCTTGGGGGCTCTCTCTTGGATTGTTCACTGTAGAGGAAGCCAGCTGCTATACCGTGAGGCTGCCTATGAGGAAATCCATGATGTGGGGAACCTAGGCCTGCCAACACCAGGTGAATGCACTTGAAAGTGGATGTTTCTGCCCCACAGTGGAGTCTTCAGGTGAGATCTCAGCCCCGCCCCCCGACCCCCCAATACAGCTTGACCAGGAAACGTGCTCTGCTAAGCTGTGCCCAAATTTCTGACCCACAGAAACTTTGAGATAATAAATGTTTGTTATTTGAAGCTGCTAAATTTTGGAGAAATTTGTTACTCAGCAATAGGTAATATGATACCTCATCAGACAAACTGTCAAATTAACTGGATAAAAATGGGACATTTCGGGGAAGCAGGGATGGCTCAGTGAGTTAAGCGCTCACTTCGCAGCCCTGGGGACTGAGGATCGAATCCCAGCCCTGGCCCGTGTGGACCCATGTGCTGAACTAGGGAGTGCCCCCGTTTCGGTTCCACCTGTTCCTGCCCTGTGCAGCCCTGCGCCAATCTGTGGAGTGAAACTATGCGGAAAAACTGATGATGTACAACTATGGAGACTGTTCTGGGCCCTCCCCCTTCTCTCTGTCTCTGTATCTCTTTCTCTCTCTGTGTGCCAAAAACAATCAAAATAAATCTTTAAAATGGGACATTTCCTACACCTTAAAACAGAATAAAATTTATTCTTCACTATGCTCAATTCTGTAAACCATTTTCATGGTGCGGAGGGGGGTGGGGGGGGGGAGGCAGTGGTTCCACCTCAGAAATATGATTACCAAACTCCAAACATTAAAAGAAGAAAAGCTGACGTGGAAGACAATAATTAGCTTCACCTTGCAGTAATAAAGTTCATGTTATAATGATTTGGAAAGAAACACCCAGAATCCTTGAAAACAAAAATTCCATTTGTTAAAACAAGCAGATTCAAATATTAAAGTACTAAATACATAAAGAACCTAAAAATAACACAATAAAACTTAAATGATTGAGAATTGGGATTCACTTATGTTATTTCACCCAATTAACAATATTTAATTGGGCACCCACCATGTAAGAAACTAGAACCCAGTTACAGAGAAACAAACAAGTCAGGACAAATTAAAAATCTGCCAAATTTAAATCCAATGTCTGATGACTGAAGCAATTGGTAATCCATCGTGACCTTAACTGTACACACTATTTGCTTTCGTATTACTGAAAAGTATGTAAAGAACTAAAAACTGCTTATCCCCCCCGTGCCCCCCCAAAAAAAAAACAACACCCAAAAACAAAAAGTCTATTTGAAAAGCAACACTTGGGCTAGAAGAGTCATTTCGGCTTTATTTCAGAATGAAACCAGACCACTACGTGGGGTCCCAAGATGACCTGTATGTACCCCAATGGCCTAGAAACACAAGAAACACACCCACTCCCGCCTCCTGACACCAACTCCTCATTGTAATAAGCCATCACCGCTGTCACTCAAGATGCTTTGTAGTATCATTGGCCCCAAAGTCTTGCTGGTTGGCAAGTTTCTGCCAACCGGCAAGCACCGGTTGTCTATTTCTGAGAAGTAGGCGTGTAGAGAGAAAAGAGGCAGAGTTCTGAAATACCTAGCCAGACGCTTGTACCTGAGCGACCCGCGATCTTCACCGCCGCCGCGACGAATCGGCCTCTGGGCGGGGGCTTTTAGCCAAAAAGAAAGTGGCTCAGCCGGGAACTGGTGCCCAGGCCATGGAGAAGTCGGTTCAAACTTTACTCGTTCACGCCGGTGGAGGTGATAGCGGCGAGAATCCCTAAAGCAGCCCTGGCACTTTCGGAACTCGGAACCTCAAGCTGCAGCAAGCAGCCAGGGCTGCCGATGGTCCCGAGTTTTGACGTTTCCTATTGTTGCCGGAAGTGACGTTAGGATCTGAACATTAAAGAAAAAGCATTCTCATCCCAGTTGTTGACGATTCGCTACAGATTGCCTCTTTCTCAATTCGCAGCCCTAGACACTCTGACCATCAAAATTAGGCAAACTTCTAATGTGCAGCTTGGGACCGGACTGGCCATTCAGAAGGCTCTTAGCAGAGTCAGTCTCCGAAGGAGTTTGGACGAACGTGGTGTGGAATCTGCAGCGAGGAATCGTGGCGCTCTGGGAACCTGCTGCTTTGAAGATCTTGCCGCGGTGGGTGGCGGGCTTCCACCCGTTGTTCCAAATACAAACGGTCGGCGCGAGAGTCGCGCTCAGCGCAGGCGTGGGGCCGCGGGGACTCTTGGAGGCAGGTTCTGGTGGCTCGCTCTGGTTGCATGTGCTGCTTCCCCCTCTCCTTGTTGTGTGGGGGCCAGAGGCCTTCGGAGTCTGCTTCTTTGCTCGGTAGCTGCTGGGTGAGCCCGGGGGAGCTGCATCTTAGACTGGTTTGGGGTCTCCTCTCTCCGGCGCCCTTACTGAGACCCCGGGCTGCAGTTAATAACCACAAGGTCTGCTTTTTCATCCTTTAAAATCAAGGGAATTGAGAGGAGCCCTAGCTATGGCTTTCCTATATATCCAACTGGTAGATCCTTTTGGAACAAAGTAGGAGGAATCGTGGCAGCTCATCCTCTGAGTTTAGATTGTAATTTATGGTTGGGACGTTATAGACTGATTCCTCCCATTGAGGAGCGATCTGGCTCCTCGAAAATATTGACTAGGGGAGATGAAAGTAGTGGATGTTTTCCTTGCTTGCATTCCCCCGCTGTTTCAGTATTTCTCCACTTTATTAGACAATTATCGGGTTTTCCCTCACTATGGAAAAAAAAAAAATCAGTCTTGACATTGTAATTCGGATTTATAGCTATACAAGTCTGTTTTTCTAAAATTATCCACAACAGTGCACACAACAGACCTACCGAACTCAATACTTGTCCCTTACTCCCTTTGTTTTTTCCCCTAATTTTCTGTTTTTTCTTTCCCAAACCTTTTCTCCTATCTCTTAGAGCGGTATTTCCCAAATATCTTTTGCGATAAGTTTCACGAACTTACTTTTTTGTAATCCCTACTATTTATTTATTTATTTATTTATTTATCTATCTATCTATCTTTTTATTTTTTATTTATTTTTGTTTTTGACAGAGAGAGAGAGAGACACAGACAGAGACAGAGAACTGAACTGGGGGTACTCCCCAGTTCAGCACATGGGTCCTCACAGGCTGGGGCCGAGATTCGATCCCGGTCCCCAGCACTACAAAGGGAGCGCTTAACCCACTGAGCCATCCTGGCTTCCCCCTCTTTATTTTTAATACACACAGTTTTTAGATAATATCTAGAGTTATGAGCTATGTCAAAAACAAGTCATCTCCCATAATTGTTACGGTCAGTGTAGTGGCTTCATTCTGAGCAAAAGTCACTATTCAGTGGCATTCCTTTGGGAGGCATCACTCAATGACCTCTAACAGCAATGAAATTGTACTGGATTAAAAATCTTAAACTGCTATTGTGTACCATTTTTAGGACGTCTTGGGTAATGAATTTAGCTGGACAGATCTGTAGAACTCTGGAGGAAGCAATATTTAGACCACCTTAATGGTTAAACTATGCTACAAGATGAGTAATAGATCTTTTAATTTCTTTTGATAAGAGTAATAAAATGAAAGTATTCTTTACTATAACAAGTATTTTTTCATCTCTCAAACTACTGTTAAAATGTGCATAAGCTGTAGATTGGCTTCTTTTAGTATCTTAATTTTAGTGTTTTTCAATTTTATAATAGACTTACCAAATAAAGCCTTTTAGGAAAATGTAAACAGTAGCTATAATTTTTTCTGTATTCTATCCTGTTTCTGGGAACACAGTTTGTTAGAAATTCCTGTACTGGAGGTAGAAATAATATGAAACGTTGATATATTTTCCAGGACTTCAGAGAAAGGAAAGTTGGAAAAATACTGTAAAAGTTAAAAATATATGTACTGGAGGGATGGAATATACAACTACCGTAGAAGGGTTAAATGAAATCTTTGGGGAGAGATACGATTTATATTAAAGTTATGGAATGTCTTAGGGGAAAAGGGTGCCCTAGAAGAATTGTGTTAAGATAGATGAGTCTGGGCCTTAAAACAAGCTCAGACCTACTATTTTGGCCAATTGCAATACCTAAGAATATATATTTTTTGCCGTTACAGCCAGATTAGTTCCCACTTTATCGATCCCAGGAAAGTAACAGCTGGTCATGGAAAGCTCTTAACTGCTTCCCTGTGTCCATCTAGCCCCCCCCCCCCATCATCCTAAATGATATTTAATAAAATTTACCTTTTTGAACAGTATTTTATAAAATGTGATTTTATAAAAAACACTTCCTGTTTTTCTAGTTATCACTTATTTGACAGTACCTGAAATTCCCCTCTGCCTAAAAATATAAATGTTTTGTTGAAGTAATTGATTGGCTGAAAAATACTAAAACCCATGCATGAGTGTATAAAACTATATTCAATAACCTGCTCTTTACCATGTTGATACAGGAGAGGAGACTTGGAACAGGAAGATGGGAAAAGGGTATAGAATTGGATGACTAGGGGCTTCAACTAGAAAGCTTACTAAATAAAGGATTTTTCAAATTGCTAGCCTTATTACCTCTAGTTATATGTAGATACAGAGAAGGTGTGTAAGGAGATGATTTGTATCCTGGGCAACTGCTAGAAAGTTGATTAGGGGGAAATGATCATATTAACTACTTCACCTGATTTATGAATTGTGTTTCATTTTTAATATCAATTATTTTATTTTTTTTAATGACAAATTTAAAGGAGCTTCATTCCTAGAGGCTTCATTACTCAAGGTGTTACTACGTATTTTCCTTTTGTGAAGTGTCCATGGATAGTTACAAATAGATATTGATTTATTTTTTTTTTTTGACAGAAACAGAGACAGAGAAAAGGGGGAGGGCCCAGAGCAGTCTCCATAGTTGACATTAGTTTTCCATATAGTTTCACTCCACAGGTGGGCACAGGGCTGCGCAGGGCAGGAACTGGGCTGGGAGCCTGGGTCCCCGGCAAGAACTGAACTGGGGGCACACCCCTGTTCAGCACGTGGGTCCACATGGGCCCAGGCCAGGATTCGATCCTGGGTCCTCCGGGCTTCAAAGCGAGCGCTTCACTCGCTGAGCCATCCCAGCTTTCCCACAAATAGATATTTATAAGTGTGTTATTGATCTTTGCCTTACTAGTTAGTTGGCTATAGTTTAGATGCCTCTTATCTTTTTCTAGAAAAGGTTCTTAAGTATTTTATGTGTTTATTTTACCAATAACTTTTTTTTTTTTTTTTTTTTTTGAGAATGTAATGAAAGCCCTACCCTATGTAATAAAGAGTCATTTAAAAATATAATTCCATGCTATTTGGGGGGTAGAGGGAATTTTAAAAAATGAAAATTTTATTTAAAATCTCAAATACTTTTCATGTCTTGTTGCACACACACATATATATACACATTATGTTATATATATATTCTTTGAAGTTCTATTCCTGTCTCATAGGCCCTATGTACATCAGCTTTAGTTGAAATCATCAATAAATTTTCCAAACTAATTGTACTAATTTACCCTTTCATAGAATTGTGTGTCAGACCTTCTATAGCCTCACATTTTTGATTTACCGTATTTTTCCGTGTATAAAACATCCTCATATATAAGACAACCCCTCCTTTTCTAACACAACATTAAGAAATCAATATATGGGTTACTCCCATGGATGTATAAGACAACCCCCAATTTTTGCTCTATTTTAGACAAAAGTATCATCTTATATAAGGAATACAGTACTTTGTAATTTGCTAATAATTAATGAGATTAAATATCTTTTTACACATTTACTCCTCTGTAAAGTTCCTACTCAGGTCTCGTATTTTTCTACTGAGTTGTCTTTCCTATTGCTTTGTAGGCATTTCTTTACATATTGTAGATATATTTCTTTTTCTTGTATATATGACAGCGTCATCTTCCACTCAATGCCTTATCTTTCCACTCTCTTAAAGGTGTCTTGATGAACAGAAGTTACCAATTTTAATGTGTTTTCATTTTGTCAGTTAAAAGATAAGAAATCTTTCTGTACCTGAAGCTCGTAAAGATTATTGTCTTCTGAAGAGAATATTATTCTCCAGAAAACCTGATAGTCTTACAGTTTACATTTAGTCTTTAATAAACCTGGAATTAATTTTGTGAAGGATGTGAGATACCCTTTACATCAGGGGTCAAGGTTTATTTATTCCATTTGGATATTCAATTGACACAGTACCATTTATGGAAAAAGACCATCCTTTCTCCAGGGCTACTCATTATCAACCTTGTCATAAATCTGGTGTCATTATATGTATAGTCTATTTGTAGACTCTATTCGATCCCATTGTTCTATTTGTACATCTTTTCACTAATTTCAAATTTAACTTTACAATAAGCCTTGATATCCAGTGGTTTAAGTCCTCCAATTATGATCTTGATAGTTATCCTTTATCTTTTGCATTTCTGTATAAATTTTATACTTGTCAATTTCTACCTAGGAAAAAAGCAAGGATTTTTTTTTGGACGGGGGGGAGATTCATTGACTCTGGGTTAATGTATTAAGTCTTCCAATTCTTGATGACGATGTATATCTCTTCTATTTAGAGCTCCTTTAATGTATCTCAAAGATTGATTTTTTTTGTTTTGTTTTGAGGTTTTATGTATCTTTTCAGATTTATTCAAATGTTTATAATGTTTATTAGGTGATAGTTATTTATACATGTATAATTTTTTAAAGTTTTCTAATTATTTGGGGAACACAGAAATACAATTAATTTTTGTATATTGGCATTCTATCCAGCAACCTTGCTAAATTCCCTTTAAGATTTTTTTTATTCACAATTTTGTTAACTATGAATAATGACATTTTAATTTTTTCCTTTTTATTCTTTATTTCTTTATCTTGCATTTTTGTAATACCACCTGGGTACAATGTTGAAAACAGGTGATGAGAGTGGATAAACTTGTCTCGTTCTTAATCTCAGGAAGAAAGCATTTAATGTTTCACTATTAAACATGATCATGATGTTTGCACTAGATTTTTAAAGATATTCTTTATCATATGCAGATAGTTCTATTCCTA
>PVKE010034034.1:0-17604 GCA_004027555.1 Craseonycteris thonglongyai | reverse complement strand
CAGGATGATCTCCAGAAAATGGAACACACTGTCTCATTTTATATTCAGAGCAAAGGAATTTAAGGGTGTCTATCCCAAAGAAAGTCTATAGAGAAAATAGGCTTACAACAAATTCGCCCTACATCACTTTTGTTGAATTCTAAATCATACATAGGCTTTATGTTCTTTCAAAGGTGTTTTAAAATTTCCAAGTAAAAAGACAAGACAAAAAATTCTCAGATCTATTTATTGTATTCATACTACTCTTGTTACTGTTTGATTGTTCATTTTCTTTGAGTTTCTAATGGTTTTTCAATATTGTACTTGGATGTTCAAATTTTGACGCTCTGCTTCATTACCACACCTATATTGTGCACCTAGAGCTAAGAAAACTTAGGCTGCTGATATACAAACTTACATGCAGATATAAGTTCCATCATTATTGCATCCTGACTGCTATTCAAAGATGTTCCCGGGTGAAATGAAGAAACACTAGTCTGTGGGCTAAATACAATCGGCTGCTATGGCCACAGCCTTTCTCACATGGCTGAGACACGAGGGAGACCTGTGCTGGCGGTGGGCTGGATGGCCACCTGGCTATGATCCTCAGGGGGCACCTGGGTTTCCCACAATGATGGAAACGGTGCCCACAGCTGAACCTGAGGGACAAAGAAACACTTTAGTTACAATAGCTAACATGAATGAGAGAATCCTTATTAATCTCTGTAAAGTCAAAAGCAAATGTCCAGCTTCTTTTTTGATGCCTACCTTGCTGAACCTATCCCACCAATGTGTTCCCACTGACGGCAGCAAGTGCAGGCATACCGTTCTCTCTGTTACTGTGTAGGAAGAGTACAAAGAACCCATATAAACAGCCATGACAATCAACAAGACTTCCCCACCGTTGCTGTCAAACTGCTCAGGTGTACAGAGTACATTTAAGAAATTGGCTGACATCTTAACAGAAATGTAGCCTCTACTGTCATTGACGTATGGCTACTGACAGAGCCTACGTGGAGATACCAGCTACATCACTACCGCACACGGAAATTCGGGGATGCTACAGAATGAAATGCGGACTCACCTGGCTCTTAGCCAAGGGGGGCAGCTGGCTGGGGCAGGTGTGGGCACAGGTGTGGCGGGAGGTGGTGATACCACCGAGTCTAGCACCAAAGCCTGCAGCAGCGGTGGGTTGGTTGGCTCCCGGGCTGCAGATAACAGGGCCTTTCTCGGTGTCCTCCTTGCCCACAGCTGAACCTGAGGGACAAAGAAACACTTCAGTTACAATAGCTAACATGAATGAGAGAATCCTTATCAATCTCTGTAAAGTCAAAAGCAAATGTCCAGCTTCTCTTCTGACACCTACCTTGCTGAAGCCATCCCACCAATGTGTTCCCAATGACGGTAGCAAGTGTAGGCATACCGTTCTCTCTGTTACTGTGTAGGAAAAGTACATAGAACCCATATAAACAGCCATTACGATCAACAAGACTTCCCCACCGTTGCTGTCAAACTGCTCAGGTGTACAGAGTACATTTAAGAAATTGGCTGACATCTTAACAGAAATGTAGCCTCTACTGTCATTGACGTATGGCTACTGACAGAGAGCCTACGTGGAGATACCAGCTACATCACTACCACACACGGAAATTCGCGGATGCTACAGATTGAAATGCGGACTCACGCGGCTCGACCAAGAGCGGCAGCTGGCTGGGGCAGGTGTGGGCGCAGGTGTGGCGGTAGGTGGTGATACCACCGAGTCCAGCACCGAAGCCTGCAGCGGCGGTGGGTTGGTTGGCCCCCGGGCTGCAGACAACGGGCCTTTCTCGGTGTCCGCCTTGCCCACAGCTGAACCTGAGGGACAAAGGAACACTTCAGTTACAATAGCTAACATGAATGAGAGAATCCTTATCAATCTCTGTAAAGTCAAAAGCAAATGTCCAGCTTCTCTTCTGATGCCTACCTTGCTGAAGCCATCCCACCAATGTGTTCCCAATGACAGTAGCAAGTGCAGGCATACCGTTCTCTCTGTTACTGTGTAGGAAAAGTACATAGAACCCATATAAACAGCCATTACGATCAACAAGACTTCCCCACCGTTGCTGTCAAACTGCTCAGGTGTACAGAGTACATTTAAGAAATTGGTGACATCTTAACAGAAATGTAGCCTCTACTGTTGTTGACGTATGTCTACTGACAGAGAGCCTACGTGGAGATACCAGCTATATCACTACCGCACACGGAAATTCGGGGATGGTACAGAATGAAATGTGGACTCACCCGGCTCTTCGCCAAAAGGGGCAGCTGGCTGGGGCAGGTGTGGGCGCAGGTGTGGTGGGAGGTAGTGATACCACCGAGTCCAGCACCGAAGCCTGCAGCGGCGGTGGGTTGGTAAGCCCCCGGGCTGCAGACAACGGGGCCTTTCTAGGTGTCCGCCTTGCCCACAGCTGAACCTGAGGGACAAAGGAACACTTCAGTTACAATAGCTAACATGAATGAGAGAATCCTTATCAATCTCTGTGAAGTCAAAAGCAAATGTCCAGCTTCTCTTCTGACGCCTACCTTGCTGAAGCCATCCCACCAATGTGTTCCCAATGACGGTAGCAAGTGCAGGCATACCGTTCTCTCTGTTACTGTGTAGGAAAAGTACATAGAACCCATATAAACAGCCATGACGATCAACAAGACTTCCCCACCTTTGCTGTCAAACTGCTTAGATGCAGAGAGTATATTTAAGATATTTGGTGACCTCTTATCAGAAATGTAGCCTCTTCAGAAATTAGCTAATTATGTCATGAATTATGTCCTGCCTCATCGGGGCTAATGTCTAATGAAATCATCCCCAGGGTCAGATTCCTGGCAACCTACAGTTCCAATTGAACACTTGGAAAAACTAAAGGGAACACTCTTGCTGAGATGAGAATCACTGCATTCTAAGAGTGAAAGATATTCAAATTAAACATATCTTCCACATGTTGCCATGTGGCCAGAGACTACGGGACCCTGGGGTACCAATCACCTAAACACACCCATACCGTTCTGTGGACTTACTGAATTATGTCCTAAGAGCTGACATGCTTATGAGTGGCAATCCAATGAGCACATACTCGTTTTTCATTTCCTATAAGAACCTGCAGGGCTAGATGTGCTTATGGCTCCAAAGTGGAAACCTGCAGCTGCAGGAGGGGTCCTGTGGGCTCCGGGAAGCTAGACGCATGTGCTCACAGCGGTACTCGAGCTGGCTGTGGTTGATGGTTTGGTTCCTTGACCACACAGCAAAGCCTGAGATGACGGGATTCAGCAGTGAGGCCCAAGGCCGAGCTGCTCACAGCGCCAGGCACAGGTGCACTGGAGGCAGAGCTGGGACAACCAAAGATGCTGTGACCCCTGCCCACTGGAAGAAGTAGGTGCGATCCCTGAGTTATAGGACCTGTTGCTGAAGAGACTGAAACCTGGCTTTACTGAACCTTGATCTGGAAAACAGAAATTCACACACACACGAAAACCTTTAAGAACAAGTCCTCACAGGATGTATTTCTTCACTGCTTACAATACAAGACTTCGTTAGCCAACAGAATTCTGTTTCATAGTGACAGTCATTCACTCAACGACTGGGCATCTGATATATGACATGTGGATATAGCCAGCTAGATCCAGCGCTTCCTTGGTGGCTGAAGGGATTTCTGTCTGACTGAGGAAGAACCTCAGCACTCAGACAAAGACACATGAAAGGATGCTGTGAGTCTGAGCTCCATTGGAAACCGTGTTTGGATTGCAAGTCCACTTACTGCAAGATAGCTGTACTCGTACTTTACTCAACTTGATTTTGAGATTCATCGTAGCAGGATGAACTTCAAGTCCTGCAAATGACAGCCATCTTTCTCTGCAGTGTTTGTGGAGTAGTGCCCTCTTTGCCCTCTAGTTTATACCTTTGCCTATATCACATCCTACATTTCTAAATGTAGGTGCACTGGTTTCCTCTGCAGTTCCTGGTACTAGATCTCTTGCGATCATTGTAGCTTCGCGGTATGGTTTGCTCTTCAGACAGGAAAACCTGTCTGTGTGCCTGTGTCTCTCCCCAAGGTTCCTAGTGCAGTTTCCTCTCTGCATGAAGTTTACAAGGAGCTTAGCTGGCCAAGCTCCATACAAAGGCCTCAAAGAACTGAAATTATCCTGGGGGTGGGGGGCTGGAGGGAGAGGCCTGTTTTCACACAGGGACAAGGACTTGCCATGTCCTTTACCCCGTTGTCTTGCATGTTCTGTCTTGGTGACAAAATACAAGTGGGACATGCAGGAAAGTACAGGTGAGAGAGGTTTTCGAACGTCCTTCTGCCGATTTGGAGGGAAGCTACTGACTTTGTGTGATGCTCCTGAATCCATCCACCTTACTGAAGACTTACTGAAAAGCTCTTCCAGTGATGTCTCTGTGCGCATAGTGTGCCCGCGAATGGCCTGGTCACGTGGCAGTCCATGTGCACTCAGCAGGACTGCCGGCCACTGCAGCACGTGGGCCCTTTTCCAGTCAGTGCAGAGGGTGCTCAGTGTGCCCACTACCAGGGAAACCGTCTCGAGAGACCGTGTGAAAATTTGATGACATCCATTGTCACATGATCTTTATTTTCTTTCATGGGTATTTTGAAATTTCTCAGGAAAAACATGCTATACAAAAGTGACTCATACCTATTTGATAAATTCACACTTCTCTTTTCTTTCAGGTGCACTGTGCATTTTGTCTGGGTTTGAAAGGACTGCTCCAACATGTTCATGGGTGTTCAACTTTGGAATCTCTGCTTGTCTGGAAATACCTATATAGGGCCTTTATGGTCGATGACATATGGCTACTGACATAGAGCCTATGTGGAGATACCGGCTACATCACTACTGCACACTGGAATTCGGGGATGCTACAGAGCGGAATGCGGACTCACCCGGCTCTTGGCCAAGAGGGACAGCGTGCTGGGCCAGGTGTGGGTGCAGGTGCGGCGGTAGCTGGTGACACCACCGAGACTAGCACCAGTGCAAAACCTGTAGCAGCGGTGGGTTGGTTGGCTCCTGGGCTACAGACGACTGGGCTTTTCTCAGTGTCCGCCAAAGATGGATAGCTGGCAGCCCCATGTGAGGACACTGTGCCCACAGCTGAATCGGAGGGAAAAAGAAACAAGTTACAATAGCTAACATGAATGAGAGAATCCTTATTAATCTCTGTAAAGTGAAAAGCAAATGTCAAGCTTCTGTTCTGATGCCTACCTTGCTGAACCCATCCCACCAATGTGTTCCCGGTGATGGTGTGAAGTGCAGGAATACCGTTCTCTCTGTTACTGTGTAGGAAAAGTACATAGAACCCATATAAACAGCCATTACGATCAACAAGACTTCCCCACCTTTGCAGTCAGAAACTGAGGTGTAGAGACTATATTTAAGAAAACCGCTGACCTCTTATCAGATATTTAGCACTTTGCAGAAATCAGCTAATGATGTCAGCATGTATGTCCTTCCTCATGGGGGCTAATGTCTAATGAAATCATCCCCAGGGTCAGGTTCCTGACAACCTACAGTTCCAATCGAACACTTGGAAAAACTAAAGGGAACACTCTTGCTGAGATGAGAATCACTGCATTCTAAGAGTGAAAGATATTCAAATTAAACATATCTTCCACATGTTGCCATGTGGCCAGAGACTACAGGACCCTGGTGAACCAATGACCTAAACGCACCCATACCGTTCTGTGGACTTACTGAATTATGTCCTAAGAGCTGACATGCTTATGAGTGGCAATCCAATGAGCACATACTCGTTTTTCATTTCCTATAAGAACCTGCAGGGCTAGATGTGCTTATGGCTCCAAAGTGGAAACCACAAGCTGCAGGAGGGGTCCTGTGGCTCCAGGAAGCTGGACGCATGAGCTCACAGCGGTACTCAAGCTGGCTGTGGTTGATGGTTTGGTCCCTTGACCACACAGCAAAGACTGAGATGGATGGGATTCAGCAGTGAGGCCCAAGGCCGAGCTGCTCACAGCACCAGACACAGGTGCAGTGGAGGCAGAGCTGGGATGACCAAACATGCTGCTGCTCCTCCTACCCTGAAGAAGTGGCTGGAGTCCTTGAATTATAGAACCTGCTGCTCATGAGACTAAAACCTGGCTTTCCCAAGCCTTGATCTGTATGACAAAAATGAACAAACACACAGAAACCTTTAAGAACAAGTCCTCACAGAATGTGTTCCTTCACTACTCTACAATTCAAGACTTCATGAGCAAAGAGAATTCTGTTTCATAGAGAGATTCATTCACTCAACAACTGGGCAAGTATCATGTTAAATATGGATTTAGTCCCCTAGATCCACCTGTCTTGTTGGTTGACGGGATGTCTGTCTGACAGAGGAAGTACTTCAGCACTGAGATGAAGACATAGGAAAGTATGCCGTGAGTCCAAACCCCACTGGAAACCGTGTTTGGATAGCAAATCCACTTAATCCCAGATACTTGTGCTTTCAACTTGATTTTGAAATTCGTGGTAGCAGGATGACAACTTCACATTCCAAATAACAGTCAACTTTCTCTGTAGCACTTGTGGACTAATGCATCCTCTGCCCTCCAGTTAATACCTTCACCTCATGACATCCTAAATTTCTAAATGTAGGTGCACTGGTTTCATCTCCAGTTCTTGGTCTAGACTGTTATAATAATTGGAACTTCCGATATGATGTGCTATTAAGTCAGGTAAACCTGCCTGTGTGCCTATCCCTCTCCCCAAGGATTTTTGCGCAGTTTCTTCTCCGCATGAAGTTCACAAGGAGCTGAGCTGGCTAAGCTCCAGAAAAAAAGTCCTCAAAGAATAGAAATTATCCTGGTCCTGGGCGTTGGGAGGGAGAGGCCTGTACTCACATAGGAAGGACTCACTATGTCCTTTATGTTAGCATGTCACACATTCTGTCCTTAAGATGAAATACAAGTGAGACATGCTAGAAAGTACAGGTGAGAGAGGCTTTCCAACAACATTCTGCTGATTTGGAGGGAAGCTACTGACTTTTGTATGACGCTCCCAAATCCCACCTCCTTAATGAAGACTTACTAAAAAGCTCTTTCAGTGATGTCTCTGGACATCAATAGTGTCTTCAAGAAAGGGCTAGTCACATGACAGCCCATGTGCTTTCAGCAGGACTGACAAAAACTGGAGCCCGGGCTCCTTTTCCAGTCATTCCAGAGGATGCCTACTGCCAGGGAAACAGTCTACAGAGACCAGGTGGAAATTTGATGACACCCTATATCACTTTGGTTTCTTTCCAAAAAGTACATGGTCTTTAGTTTCTTTCAAGGGTATTTTAAAATTTCCCAGTAAAAATGTGCTACTCAAAAGTGACTCATACCTATTGGTTGAATTCACACTACTCTTATTTTTCAGGTTCACTGTTCATTTTGTTTGTGTTTCCAAGTGATTGTTCAAATGTGTTCATGGGTGTTCAACTTTGGATTCTCTGCTTGTCTGGAAACACCTGTATTGGGCCCTTTATGGTCGATGACATCTGGCCACTGACGTATAGAGCCTATGCTACGTGCCGATAGAAGCTGCAACACTCCTGCACACTCACTGGAATTCGGGGATGCTTTAGAGTGAAATGCAGACTCACCAGGTGCTGGCACTGCGGGGCATCAGGCTAGGGCCATAGCCCATATCGACAGTATGTGCTGTGGGTGGAGACAAGGTGGCAGACCTTGATGACTTCTCAGAGGCCCCTGCCGATCCGACGCCTCTGGTGGCTTTCCACTGGGCTGCAGTAATCCATTGGGATTTCTTCATTTTCCCCCAAAGCTATACTGGTGGCTGCCCACACTGAAGATTCTGTGCCAAATGTCAAACCTGAAGACCAAAGAAACACTTGTGTCACAATAGCTAACATGAATGACAGAATCCTCAAGAAATCTGTGTAAAGTCAAGAGCAAATGTCAAGCTTTTCTTTTGACACCTACCTCATTAAACTGATCCCAAATATTTGTTCCCAATGTCAGTATGAAGTGTAGGAATACAGTTCTCTTTGCCACTGTGTAGGAAAAGTACATAGACCCCAGATAAATGGCAACAGCGATCAACAAGACTTCCCCATCTTTACATTCAAAATGCTCAGAATATATTTTAGAAAACTGAATAATATATTTAAGAATATATTTAAGAAAACTGCTCATCTCATATCAGAAATTTAGCACATCGCAGACATCAGCTAATGATCTCACCATGTATGTCCTGCATCATGGGGACTAATGTCAAATGAAATCACCCCCAGGGTCAGGTTCCTGCCAACTTATACTTCAAAAAGAACAGTTGGAACAACCAAAGGTCATTCTTGCTGAGGTGACAATCACTGCATTCCTAGAGTGAATGACATTCAGACTGAACACATCTTCTCCATGATACCAGGTGGTGAGGGACGGCAGGATCCTGGGGTACCGATGGCCCAAGGGCACTCATGCTGTTGTGTGGAAACTTGCTGGATTATGTCCTAAGAGCTGACATACTTCTAAGGAAAAGCACCCTAACTCCCACTTGCACACTTTTCTGTTTTCTAAGAACCTGCAGGGCTAGATGAGGTTGAGGCTCCAGCTATAGGAGGAAACCTGCAGCTGCAGGAGGGGTCCCGTGGGCTCTGGGACCCAGGACACATGTGCTCACAGCGGTATCCGAGCTGGCTGTGGGTGATGGTTTGGTCCCTTGACCGCACAGCAAAGCCTGAGATGACGGGATTCAGCAGTGAGGCCCAAGGCCGAGTTACTCGAAAGACTGGGCACAGTTGCACTGGAGGAGAGCTGCGAAGACCAAACATGCTATTCTGCAAGCCCGCGTGAAGAAGTCCTGGGGTCCTTGAGGTATAGAATCTGCTGTTCAAGAAACTAAAACCTGACTTTGTCAAACCTTCATCTGGACTACAGAAATCAACAAACACACAGAAACCTTTAAGAACTAGTCATCATAGAATGTACTTCTTCACTATTGTACAGGACTTTATTAGCACACAGAATTCTGTTTGATAGAGATTCACTCACTCAATGACTGGGCATCTGTTATACGACATGTAGATGTAGCCACCTAGATCCAGTGCTTCCTTGATGGCTGAAGGGATTTCTGTCTGACTGAGGAAGAACCTCAGCACTCAGACGAAGACACATGAAAGGATGCTGTGAGTCCAAACCCCGCTGGAAAGCGTGTTTGGATTGCAAGTCCACCTAGTGTGAGATAGCTGTACCCGTACTTTAATCAACTCGATTTTGAGATTCATGGTAGCAGCATGACAACTTCAAGTCCCGCAAATGACAGCCAACTTTCTCTGCAGCACTTGTGGAGGAGCGTATCCTCTGCCCTCTAGTTTCTACCTGTACCTTCATGGCATCCTACATTTCTAACTGTATGTGCACTGGTTTCCTCTACTGCTCTTGGTACCAGCTCTGCTGTAATCATTGTAGCAGCATGACGGCATGGGTGCTATTCACTCCGGCAAACCCGTCTGTGTGCTTATCCCTCTCCCCAAGGTTTCTTGTGCAGTTTCCTCTTTGCATAAATTGTACATGGAGTTTATCTGGCCAAGCCTCCTAAAAAGGCCTCAAAGAACTGATGTTATCTTGAGGGTGGGGTCTTGGAGGGAGAAGCATTTTGTCATTCGGAAACCAGGATTCACTATGTCCTTTACATTAGGGTGTTGGAAATTCTGACCTTATGATGAAATTCAAGTCGCATACTTTGGAAAATACAGGTAGAGAGGTTTTCCATCGCCATTCTGCTGATTTGGAAGGAAGCTACTGACTTTTGTATGATGCTCCCAAATCCACCCACTTTACTGAAAACTTATTAAAAACTCTTCCAATGATGGCTCCATGCCAATAGTGTGTACTAGAATGGGCTGGTCACATGACAGTACATGTGCGCCCTCAGAAGGACTGACAGAAAACGGAGCACGTGGGCTCCTTTCCCGTCAGTGCAGAAGATGCTCTGTGTGCCTACTACCAGGGAAATCGTCTAGAGAAACCATGTTGAAGTTTGATGACACCTGATAGCACTTTGGTTCCTTTCCAAAGAGCACATAGTCTTTATTTTTCTTTAAGAATATTTTAATATTACCCAGTAAAAACATGCTAGACAAAAGTGACTCATGCTTATTTGTTGAATTCTCACTACTCTTGTTTTCCACGTTTATTGTTCATTTTGTTTGTGCTTCTAAAGGACTATTCAGCCGTGTTCAGGGGTATCCAACTTTGAATTCTGTGCTTGTTTGGAAACACCTATATTGGGCCCTTTATGGCTGTTGACATTTGGCTGCTGACATAGAGAGCCTACTTGCAGATACAAGCTGCATCACTACTGCACACCTACTGGAACTTGGGGATGCTTGAGAAGAAATGTGGACTCACCCAGTGCTTGGTCCATAAGGTTTAATTCAAGTACAGGCATTCTGGAATTCTGCCCTAACTGCATAAAATTGTTTTAATACTGAAACTCTTATAATTCTGCATACACACACCAATAAACACACACACACGCACATATGCATGCAACTGGAAAATAATCTGAGAAGAACAAGGCAGTTCATTCTTGTATATGCATATCATCAGGTTATTTACTTTTATTCCATATTAGACTGTTTCTATTAATAGCTAATTTTCTTATTCTGTACTTGCTTCTTTTTCTCTTTCTATACTTGTCTCTTAGAGATTTCATTATACTAGTAGAAAGTCTTTGAAATCTAAAGAAATTGTTTCTAAGATATTTCCCCCAAAAGAATAACATCTGACTATATTCAGAAGTCAGTTGCCTATCAATTTAGTCATAATTTTTTAAAAGCCTAATGTATACTACAAATGACATTAAAAATAAGATCATGAGTGTATAATTAAGACTTTAAATTGCCTGAAAGGTAGCCAATATCTTACCAGGGTTTTTCAGAACAACTAGGACACTTCCTTCTTTGGGGATTTAGCAGGTCTAACATGGTTTTCACAGTCTTCACCTAGCTGCTTCTTATAGTTTGAACTGTTCATTGCAAAGCTATCTTGAGCTATAATTTTTTTTTTAATTATAAAATATATTATGCCAAGAAAAAAAGACCGGATTCAAGTTAAATGTATTCAAAAGATCTTTCAAAGACAATTTGAATCAACTTCTTAAACATTATGGAAAATGTCTGTAATTCAACGACAGTGAAGTAATTTAAAAATACTTGGTTAACTTGCCATTACGAGGAAATAAACATACTATTTCCCACACTTTGCATCTTTCCTTCAGAAGGACTGAAACCAGAAATGACAGTTATTACCCAATGGTAATTAAGAAAATCAAGCTGAAACACTGAAGAAGGTATGGCAACTGGGGTAAGATGAAACACTGCATGAAATAAGTGATTACATAGAAATATAAAATGATTAATAAAAAATGCCTTTAAAATTATTCAATTGATCTAGTTACTTCATTTTTAGAAGTTCATTCCATGACTGAAAATATCCTTTAGTTATACTGAAAATTTGAATGATAAATGTTCAATAAGAAGATAGTCATATAAATCATAGAACGCTAACATGATAGATGCTATGAAGTCACAAATATTCTTAAAGCATAGTTATGGGTAAAAAGTAGGTTAAAATATACAGAAGGTTTTGAATGTTTACATCTAGGGAGTAATGACGGATGCTAGTGGTGAACAAATTTTATTTATTGCTTTTGCTTTTTATATTTTCCAAACTTGCCCAAACTTATACTTTCAATTAAAATAAATCTATATTTTGAGGATGATGATGGTTTTGTGTTTATATTTTTAAGGAGTAAGTTTCTGTTTACAGGTGAAACATGTATGGGATTGTTTCAAACTAATCTGATGGGTACATCTGTATGTGTGGGAAGAGAAGTAGAAAGAGGAAGGAAGGGTCAAGATTGGTCATAAAATGTAAATCAGGGGTATTCAACTTTTGGCTTCCCTGGTCCTAAAATGTAAATGGGGGGTGGGGGGGGGTGGGTGTGTGTCCAACTTTTGGCTTCTTTGGCAGAAGGATTGTCTTGAGCCACACATAAGATACACTAACACTAATGATAGCTGATGAGCTCAAAGAAAGGTTTCAAAAAAAAAAAAAATCGTAACATTTTCAGAAAGCTTACGAATTTGTGTTGGGCGGCATTCAAAGCCGTCCTAGGCCGCTTTGGGCTGCAGGCCTTGGGTTGGACAAGCTTGATGTAAATATTGAAGATGACCAAAGAGCTTTGGGGATTTAGTTTGTAACAGGGTGAAGAAGGGAGGAGCAGCTAAAGCAGAACTTGTCCAGGGCAGCTGTAAAGAGGAAAGAAGTGAGCAAGGCACCCCACAGATCTCCCTTCTGTTCTGTCAGAAGTTAGGGCGAGCTGATGGACATAGGTATAATTAATGCTAGTGGACTGCAACGGACAAGAATGAAGTGCTGCAGGCTGGCAGATGTGGGTAATTAGTGGTAACAGGCCATGATTGACAGGGGAAGAGAGACCCTCCTGTCCATTACGGTAGGGGATATGAATACAGAAGGAGGGCAGAAAGGCTGGCTTTTTGGTCTGGGAGGTTTTTGTAGGGAGCTCTTGATCAGGAATGCTTCGGCCAGGAAGGTTTCTTATGGAAAGGCCAGCAGAGAGATGCCAGGAAGTTTTTGCAGAGGGCTCTTGATCAGAGTGATTTTCGTTCTGGAGGTTTTTGCAGAGGGCGTTTGATCAGTGGGAAGCAGCTAACTAGGCCAGGTAAGCACAGCAGCGGCTCTGATGCCCAGCCCTGAGAGAATAGACAGAGAAGATGCTCAGACTGCCAGGAGTGGCAGCAATGGGAAGCACACACTCAGCCAGCAGTGACAGCGACGAGGAGCACACGCTCAGCACTGGGAGCACTAGGATCACTGGGATAGAAGATGAGAGATGGCCCCTCTCCTTCTGTGGAGGTCAGAGATCCATCTAAAGGACTGAGCACCAGTTGCCTGTGCTTCCCAGAGGATGGTGAACAGAGGGAGGGCAGAGACTGTTCTCTCCTTTCCTCATATGCCTATTTGCATTTTACTTTCTGCTGCTTTGGGGCTCTGCATGGAAGACTGTTCTGTAGCCACCAGTCTTCTCCAAAGGACAGTACTGTTAAAAAAGGGAGAAGGGCTCTGGACAGGACTGCCGGTGGCAGCAGGGTTATTTCTCTTTGCATGTTTTATGTAGCTCTGAAATAAAGACTCCTTCCCTTTTTTCCACCCAATCTTCACCTTCTCAGGTCACTAGTGACCTGGTAATAAGTGCTTATTCAATGACCCAATTCCTATGTCAGTCTACTGGATGAATGGCACAGGCAGCATGAGCCTGAACTCAGTTTCCCTCCAGGAATATGTCTACCATTACGCTTCTGTGAATGTTTGAAATTTTCTATAATAAAATATAAATGACCAGGTTTTTCTTCCTATTTGCTAATTAAAGAGTCATTTCAAAAATATCCTGCCTACCCTTTCACCTCACACCATAAACAAAAATTATTTCAAAATAGATCAATGATCTAACTATAAGAACTAAACCATAATACTTTTAGAAGAAAACTTAGGAGGTATATCTTCATGACCATGGATCTGGCAATAGGTTCTTAGATGCATTACCAAAAGCAAAAGCAAAACTAATTTGATTTTGACTACAATTAAAAATCTTTGTCTACCCAAAGAACCTGAAAACCTTAATCCGCAAAGATACATGTACCCCAATGTTCAGCGCATCACTGTTCATGGTAGCCAAGTCGTGGAATCAACCAAAGTGTCCTCTGATAGATGACTGGATAAAGAAGTTGTGGTACATTTATAGAATGGAATACTATTCAGCAATAAGAAAAGATGAAATACAGCAATTTGTGATGACATAGACAGACCTTTAAAACATTTTATTAAGCGAAATAAGTCAGACTGAAAGAGTCAAGAAACATATGACCTCACTTATAGGTGGAATATAAAACTGAAAGAGACAAAGACTCGTGGACACAGCCAATAGTTTAGTGGTTACCTGAGGGTAAGTGGGGAGGTGGGTGGGGGGGAGTAGGGTGGGGGAATCAAACATAAGGTGATGGAAAGTGAGCTGATTCTGGGTGGTGAGCACATAATGCAATGTATAGACAATGTAATGTAGAACTGTACACCTGAAAACAATGTAATTGATATAAATTAATGTCACTCCAATAAATTTCACAAGAAAAAAAAATCTTTGTGAATGTAAGGACATTGTCAAGTGTGAAAAGATAATTCATTGAATTGGAAAAATTATTTCAAATTGTGTCAGAGAAGGATATAGTATCCCGACTACCTAAAAATGCTTGCATCTCCTCAATTTAAATCCAATTTAAAAATGGGCAAAAACTTGAACAGACATTTCTCCTAAGAAGACATACAAAAGGGCCAATACGCACATGGAGAGAAGCTCAACACCATGAATCCCTAGGGAAATGCAAATCAAAACCACACTGAATCATCATTTCACACCTACTAGGACAGTTAAAAAAAAAAGCATGGTAGGAATGTGAAGAAATTAGAACCCGCAAATACTGCCTACGGGAACGTAAAATGGGCTAGCTGCTGAGGAAAAGTTTTGTGTTGCCTCAAAATGTAAATATAAAACTACACTTGACCCATGAACTCCATTCCTAGATATACAAGGGTTGTCCAGAAAAAAATTCAGCCATAAATGCCTCTATTTTACATATTACATGGCTGGATATTTTTCAGACAGCCCTTGTATAACCCTAAGCACTGAAACCAGCATTCAAATACATATACATACATATTCACAGGAGCACTATTCAAAATAGCCAAAGGTGAGAAACAGCCAGTGCCCATCAATGGATGAACAGAAAAATTACAGAATGTCCATACAATGGCTTATTATTTAGCCATAAAAGAAATGAAGGACTGATGCATACTACAATGTGAATGAGGCAGAAGCAAAAAAATGACACTGTAAGATTCCAGAATAGACAAATACACAGGAAGAAAACACAAACTGGTGGTTGCCAGGAGTTTGTGGGAGGGGGAAATGGGGACCAATTGTTTAATGGGTATACAGTTTTGGAGGGAAAGATATAAAAATGTTTTGGAACTAGAATGAGGAGATGTTTGCACAACATTGTGAATGTACTTAAAACCTCACTGAATTGGTCCCTTTAAAAACGATTAATTTTATCTGATGTCAATATCATTTCAATAACAAAAATGTACAAAACACCATAATTACCTCTTATAACAATGTCAAAACAAAGAAAACATATACTTTTATCAACTGATCATATGTTGTCTTCCTTTATAATCAAAATCAAACTGCTTTTAGTAATTAATGTAAATTTTAACAATTCCCAGAAGGGTAATCAAAATGATGGAAAAAGAAGATAATGGAAACCTCAGTTCCTGTCACAAAGTAATTTATCATGACTTCCACATTTTAAATCAATTTCTTAATGACAGAAGTGGTGAGAATCAGTGTCGATGTGAGAACACACAATTCTTACCATTCTATGTATGCCACTTCTAATAAACTCCTTTAAAAATGTAGGATTTCTGGGGAAGCCAGGATGGCTCAGTGGGTTGAGCGCTCACTTTGCAGCCCAGGGGACCCAGGATCGAATCCCGGCCCCTGCCTGTGCGGACCCATGTGCTGAGCTGGGAAGTGCCCCCAATCTGCTTTTCACCGGGGTGAGACCCTGGCCATGTGCCTTCCCTGTGCAGCCCGTGCCCACCTGTGGAATGAAACTATGTGGAAAAACCAATGATGTAAAACTTTGGAGACTGTTCTGGGCCCTCCCCCTTCTCTCTGTCTCTGTATATCTCTTTTGACAGAGAGAGCTCTCTCTGTCAAAAACAATAAAAGTGGATCTTTAAAAAAAAAAAAAAATGTAGAATTTCCCCAGATGTGATGAAACATGAAAGTTGTTTAAACAAACTGTTACGCATTCAGTTACCAATAGTAAATTAATAAAAATTGAGAAGGCCTTTTCTCATAACCAGGCATGAAAATAACAATTGAATAGGTTCCTTTTTCTTGAATTCATATTCACATTAAGAAATCAGAGATGCTGGGATAGCTCAGTGGTTGAGTCCTTCCTCGTGATCACAAGGTCCTGAGTTCAATTCCCAGCCACAGCCCATACAAACTCTATATGCAGAAATGTGGTGCAACGGGTAACCTCCAGAATGGCACAGAGGGGAAGGTTCTCCCCTCCCATGCGGGAGGCCCCATGTATGGTTACCACCACAAGAGGCCCCACAGCCACCTGTGTGGAATGAAACCATGTCACAACTAGTGACGTGCAACTATGAAGACTGCTCTAGGCCCTTCTCTCTTCTCTCTTCTCTCTCTCTCTCTCTCTCTCTCTCTCTCCACCTGAAATGTATTTGTTACCTTCTCTTACACAGGGGTGTTGCATTCAATAAAAAATAGGATTGCAAACATGTCAGTCATATTCTTTGGGCCACTCTCATGGTCTATGTTCTTATCTTCCATATCATTCAAACTTAAACACCTCTCTCACTTCTTCATCCAGGCTCTTTAATATGTTTATTTTACAGGCTCTTTGATAGATTTTTAAAAATCTATCATTTGAGGGAGGATCTAGATATTTAAAATTCCCAAACTCAGCAAATTGTCAAATAACACTTGTGCAAAGGGCAACAGAACTTAACTGAGGTCTTAGCCTATAATGCCCCACTCCCTCACGCAACACATTACTGTCACTCAACCTATCTTACCCCCTTACCCCAATAAAAATCATTCAATATCTCCCTATAACATTCAGATAAAAATACAATTCTTCAATACAGCATTCAAGAACTTTTAGAAATTAAAACTACCTCTCAACCTCATGGCAAACTATTTGCAATTTTCAAACCATGTCATGCTTTTTCTCCTGTTCCTGAACCCTTGCATTTACTGTTTAATTATAAGGTAAAAAGCTCAAATATTCCTGATCTGCATACTCAGCCCATGATCCTCCATTTCCTAAATACTTGAGAGAAAACCACCACTATCATATAAGTGCTATTATGTATAATAATTACCAATAGTTCATTTACTTCCTTAAATGATGCCTATAACTTGAATTCAGAAATTATGAAGATGCCCATTTGCAGAAGCTAGCATAATCCTGACACATAAAAATGCTTGTGAACCGAACAGCCAACCTACAGTGGGTTAAGAGCTCACTTTGCAGCCCTGGGATCCGAGGAGTGAATCCTGGCTCTGGTCCATGAGGATCCATATGCTCAAGTGGGGTCTGGCCCCAGTTCAGTTCTCACCTGGGAGAGCTTCCCATGTGGGAGGCCCTGGGTTCAGCCCCCAACTTGCAGGCGCATGCCTCCCATGTGGGAAGCACCTGCCCAGTTCCTGCACTGCACAACTCCCCCACCTAACTGCATAGAATGAAACTATGTTGAAAACTGATGATGTACAACTATGGAGACTGCTCTGGGCCCTCTCCCTTCTCTCTGTCTCTCTCTGTCAAAAAATAAAATAAAATAAATCTTAAAAAATAAAATAAGCAGTTCCATTTGCTGCTATGGAAACTGGCTCTGGAGTCATTAGTCTCTGATTGGGAGGATACTGAGAATCCAACTTTAGGTAAAAAAAAAAGTCAAGGAC
>PVKE010034033.1:0-17605 GCA_004027555.1 Craseonycteris thonglongyai | reverse complement strand
ATTTAAATAGAATTATTGTTATTCCTAATATATTTGTAATACTGTCCCTTATTTTTCTCTCAGTGTAATGAGCACAGTTTAGAGATCTGTTGCCGAGAATGCTCACTTATCAAGTAAATAGATAGGTAAGAAAAGCAATTTAATTTAAAACAAAGAAAAGGTACTTACATTTTAAACAGAAGAAAAATTGAAACTCAACATGGTCACCGAGGATAAATAATATTGAGTGATAATAATACTGTTAATACAAAAGAAAAGAGGCTACCGTATGACACTCCCAAATATTCAAGCTAACTGACTGCGATGAGTCGAGTTGTAACTGTTGCGTTCACGCATTGCGTCCCGTGACAAGTGTAACACATAAGTCAAAATGTATTGTCTGCGTGGGTGGAGATCACAGTGTCAGGCTGTCAGAATTCCAGAAACTTATGACCTTGGAAAATTCCCAGAATGCATTAAACTATTGCTAGAAAGTTTTGTCTTCTACAATCACTTCAAAGTCCATGGTACACGGAATTCCACCCCAGACATTGCGAGCGATCGACTATCGATCAAAATTGGCCTCGCGATCAACCAGTCGACCGCGATCGACTTGTTGGCCACCCGTGTTATATACCATAAACACCACCTTTCTTGTGACCAATTTAAAATGTACAATTCAGTGCTTATTTTTTGTTTATTTACAGAGCTGTGTAACCATCTCTACCAATTTTAGAGCATTTCCATTACCCCCAAAAGAAGCCCATCTCCATTAATAGTCACTCCCCCATTTTCCTCTTCTTCAAGCTCCTGATAGCCACTAATCTACTTTTTGTCTATATGTATTTGCCTATTTTTAACATTTAATATAAACAGAATCATACAATACGTGGTCTTTTGTGACTGGCCACTTTCACTTAGCATATTTTCAAGGTTCATACATATTGTAGCATGTATCATTTCTTCATTCCTTTTTATAGCTGAACAATAAAATATTCATTGTGGATATACCACAGTTTATTTATCCATTCATCAACTGATGGAATTTGAGTTGCTTCCACTTTATGGCTGTTACGAATAATGCTGCTATGAACACTCATGTACAAGTTTTTGTGTGGACTTATGTTTTCATTTCTATTGGGTATATATTTAAGAGTGAAATTGCTGAGTCATATGGTAACTCTATGTTTAACATTTTGAAGAACTGCAAACTATTTTTCAAAGTGGCTGTTTTTACAATCCCACCAGCAATGTGTAAGGGCTTCAATTTTGCTACATCCACTCTGGTACTTGTTACTATTATCTGTCCTTGATTTTAAGCCATCATAGTGGATGTGATGTGGTATCTCATGGTTTTGATTTTCATTTCCCTTGTGGTAAATGTTGAACATCTTTTCATGAGCTTATTAGTCATTTATATATCTTTTTTGAAGAAATGTCTGTTTAAACCCCTTGCCACTTTTAAAATTGGATCATTTGTCTACTGTTGAGTTATAATAGTGCTTTATATATTCTAGATAACTAGTCCCTTATTAGATATGTGATTTGCAAATATTTTCTCCCATCTGATGGCTATCTTTCACTTTCTTGATGATGCCTTTGAAATACAAAAACTTTAAATTTTGATAAAGTACAATTTATTTGTTTTTTCTTTGTTGTCCATGCTTTTATTATCATGTCTGAAAAACCATGCCAAGTTCAAGATCACAAAGATTTATTTTTGTTTTCTGCTGAGTTTTATAATTTTAGTTGTTAACATATAGATTGATGATACATTTTGCATTAATTTTTATATGTGATTGTTTTTGTACTCTTAATCTTCACAGCACATTAAAGAAATCATTGTGAATCACAGGTATCTCTCTCTGAAGAGTGTTCAAACAACCTCAGCAATTCACACTGAAAAAGACTGAACTCTTTGGGTTGGATTGTCATTGAAGTTTTAAATAATATACTCTAGAAAGAATAATATGTTCTATTAATGCTACTTTTGTTTATAATTTGTAATAGATAATTTACAAAATAACCAAAATTGACTTACGATTACTTTCCCCTTTAGAGGTGGATTATAAGCAAATGAATTAGGAATTGGTACATTTAGGAACAATATTTTCCACGTTCATAAAATATACCATTCTGTTTTCATGTTCACTCTGGGAATTGGGGCTATAAACTTTCCATTTTTGATCAATCAGAAAATTAAAGTTAGACAAAAATAATCAAAAATAGCCCCAAATGGGTAGGAAATAAAACCCAAACTTCAAAAAATAGCAAAAACTAGATTATCATAATGAAAATAACTGGCAAGCAATTCTAATTGCAATGCCTCTTTTTGATTTCAGACACATATACCCACTTATTAAAGGCAGGTGTTTTTAAAATTACACAATTAGAGCGGGAATAGGTCTTAAGAATTTATCTCTTCTAGTCTTTACCTCCAGATAGCAAAGTACAATTTTCCCATATTCCACTTTACAGATGAGGCAAATGCAGCAACTCTTTATCTATTTCATTTCTTGGCTTTCTCAGTTTGGCTTCTTTCTCAGGTGAACTTGATTAGTAAAGGTCACTGTCAGTAGTATATTAATCTGTATAGATACAAATCCAAGAGGAAGTTACTTCTCTTTCCTAATTTTCTGCTTCTCCCATTGTCTCAAAATTGTATCTGTTTGGCTTGACTTGGAGATATGTATATAGTTGACGTTTGAACAACATGGAGGTTAGATGTGCCCACCTTTGCACAGTCAAAAATTTGAGTATAACTTTTGACTCCCCCAAAACCTAACTAATAGCTGACTGTTTCTTTTTTCCATTATTCATTTCTTTTTCTTTTTCTATTAAATTTAGTGGGATAACATTGATTAATAACATTATATAACTTTCAAGCATACAACTTTATAATACAACATATGTATACTCCATGTGTTCTCATTACCTAAAAACCAATATCCTTTCATTAACATATGTTTGAACCTCTTTACCCTTTTCATCCTCCCCACCCCTTCTTCTCTCATAACCACAATTCTATTGTCTATATCTATGAGTTGTTTGTTTGTTGCTTCTTGTCTATATCCCACATATGAATGAAACCATATGGTTCTTGCCTATTCCATCTGACTTCACTTAGCATAATTCTTTAAGATTCAGCCACGTTGTCTCAAATGACAATATTTCATCTTTTTTATGCCTGAATAGTATTTCATTGTATATATATATCACATCTTTTTTATCCAATCATCTGCCAAGGACATTTATATTGTTTCCATGTCTTAGTTACCGTGAATAATGCTTCAAGGAACATGGAGGCACACATATATTTACATGTAAGTGTTTTCAATTATTTTTGTAGATACCCAGTAAAGGAATTGACTAATTATAGCCTATGGTTGACTAGAAGCCTAACCATTAACATAAATAGTTGATTAACATATATTTTGAATATATATGTATCATATACTGTATTCTTGCAATGTACTAGAAAAGAAAAAAATGTTAAAAATCGTAAGAGAAAATGTGTTTCTAGTACTGTATGTGTTTATTGGGGGGGGGGGGCATCCACGTATAAGTGGACCTGCACAGTTCAAATCCATGTTGTTCAAGGGTCAATTAAATATATATTTCCCCCTCTAGCCAGAGAAGTTATATAAGTTCCCCCTACCTAGGATGACACAATTAGTAAGTGATGGACCTGCAACAGTAACTCAGTTCTCTCAACTTTAGCCTCATCCTATGTTCCTTGTGCTTCACCATAACTGGCTGTTTCTTCAGACTACAGGACAATAATGAATTTTTTATATCTCTTTTAATTTTGTCTTAGACCAGGGGTGGTGAACCTTTTGGCGATTGAGTGCCAAAGTTTATGAAATAAGAGTAAATGGTATTCACAGCTCCACGTGCCAAAATAATTGCTCCGCGTGCCACTTTGGGCACATGTGCCATGGGTTTGCTACCCCCGTCTTAGACTGTTACTTGAATATTTTATAGGTTATTACATTTGTTATAGTGTATACATTTATTATCTGTACAATTTTTCTCTGAAATAAGTTTAAATTTGTTGAGGTTTTCAACTGTGGCTTATACATTTTTGTAAGTATAATTTTGATACATTTTTATAATGTATAGTTTTTAAAAAAGTTAACACTTTCTTGAACATTGGAGCACTTGGTAAATATCTGCTTATTTGAGCCACCTGACTTGACATTGAAGCAGAGCACAGAATCTTCAATATAGAATATAAAAATAAGAGGGGAGTCAATTATGAGCCTGAAATTAGAGGATGATGGAAAAAATACCCAGCAGGACCATAAAATTCATGGCCCTAAATCCAAGTAAAGCAGTTCAAGCACATTAAAAAATGCCAACAAAAATTCATCTTTCTTTTTATGATATAAAAATACAGAAAAAATCCCTAGGAATAGACTATTGTATGAAAGAAAAGTCTTCATTCACTCCCCAAACTGAAGTGTACACATAGGCAAAATAGATCCAGAATCAATACACATTAGATGTGCTAGAAATAGATTTATTCTGGGTAGAGTTTTCATTTTTATCAATTAGATATGACTTATAAACAGAAACTATAGATGGAAAGCTTTTAGATAGCTAGAGAACACTTTAAAGAGTATGCAATGACTTATACACTATCTTCAATCTAAGACTATAGTTACACAATTTTAATTACTCTGCTGTAAAAAGCAATATAAAACATTAAAGGAGAATTGTAAAAAGAAAATGGTATCACTCATAATTTCTATAGTCTAACATGAAGTTATTTGTGTATTTTCTTTAAGTCTTTATTCTTCTACATATGTACTTAAATATTTTTTTTAATCATAGAATTTATGCAAGATAAAAGTCAACTTCTAATGATTTACTTCTAAAAATATCTAGGAAGAGAGGTAAAATGTTTCTGAATAAATGGCAGTAAAAATAAGCTGCTATTATTTTAAATTTTGAAAATTATTTTAAGGAGTCAAAAGAGAAATCAAATAGCATGGGTGTGTTTCTTCAAATCCTATCACATTCTTTTTTTTATTTTTCCTATCACATTCTTATAAGTATTTTATTCTTCAAAGTTGCATGTGAGCTCCAAGGAATGCATTGATCAGATTGTTTTGGCTAACATTTAAATTGCAGATCATCTGTCTCAAACAATGTAATTTTAACTTTGGCATGTGTTAAATTTGCATTTTTGTTGTTACAATAGTGTTGCCTCATATTCATAATTTTAAAAAATGGATCAATTTTTCTAAAGTGGTTCAATTAACATAAAATAATGATAAAATCGTAATGTAAAAAAATACAACTCTATATATGTGACTTTGCACAAACAGCTATAAATTGGAAATACAGCAATAAATATCTACAAATTGAATTTCATTGAGTGGGCTATCAATGTTAGTTCCCAGTGTATTGTCTTTTATAACACTTTTCTGAGTTAGCCTGTGTGTCATTGTTAAACAAAGCAGTCATCTCATCAATTGAGATTTTCTAAACCAAGCACTAAATAATGGTTTCTAACTAACTGATAAGGAATGTGAGCTCCATAAGGAGAGACTTTGTCTCTTTTGATGTGCTGTATTCCCAATAGTTAGCACAAGACTGTGAGCCTAGTAGATTCACTTAGTAGTACTCATTAGATAATTGTTGAAAATGAGTGGATTTTTCATTTAAAATATCACCAAAGAAAGACAAAATTATAAAACTATCAACAGTGTACTCCTAGCAAAAGTAGGTACAAGTTACATTGTTGCCTTAAAGCTTGCAAAATCAGCTGAAAAGTAATAAGATTTTTAATAAGAGAAAGCAGAATGAATTATTGGTAAAATTGTTTGATCAAATGAACATTTGTGGGGATTGCAAATATTCATAGCATATAGCATTGAAGAGCAATTAATATCATGCATGCACTGCCGCAGTTTCACTTTCCAGAATGACATGTATGAAGAAATACTCAACAAGTTACTCTGTTTATCACTGACAACGGCAGAATTTTGGTAATTATTAATTTGCAAATTGTGATATAAGATGGAAAAAAGGCATGCACAAGTTTGCTTTGTGAGTAGCTAGGGTATGTATTGTTACAGGAATTTTAAAAAAGTTGAATAGTCAGCACTAAGCCACCTTTTTTTTAATTTATTTTTTTATTGCTTCAGTTGTTCAAGGAAAGAGTGAATTTTAAAAATATAATCAAGTTATGACCTCTAAATATGCATTTTTTTTAGCATGTGTTGCATAAAGAAAGATGCACAGGAACAACATCTTTTATATGCTGCAGTGTACTGGTTATCAGAGGAAAGGTGCTTGCATCAGTTTTTGAAATGAGCAATGAATGGGACACTGAAAAATTCCAGATAATAATTCTCAACAACTGTAACTTGGTACTACAGTCAATATGTAAAATAAACTAAACATCATTTCCAGGATAAAAAAATCCTGGTTTTCAATGTTGAAAATCTCAGGATTACTTCAGAAGACTGAACTATGGCACAAAAACTTAACTCTTGCTCAACAGTTGCTTTTCTTTCCTTGGCAAAAGGTATCAATGATTCATTATTAGGAATATTTTAAAATAGCATACAAAAGTTGTGACAAAATATGAAGAAATATCCAGCAGCTCTTATGAAGTTCTCTCTGCTTCACAGGCTATGTTCTACTCTCTGTAAGTTCAGTCACTAATTGAGTGACTTGTAAAAAGAGAGGATCTGCATTAATATTGCAGTCTTCTCTGATTTCCACATGATTGCCCTTGCCCTGAAATTTTTGTGCACCTCCCCCTGCCCAGCAGATGTCCAAACTGTGCATGAGTTAGTCCTGTCCCCTGAGGGTTGGGTTTATTTTATAACTACTCATCTGGGACAGACTTCTGCAACAGGGCAAATTTCTGCTGTGTTTGTTTGTTTGTTTTATTGTTGTTTTTGTTTATTTGTTTTTGCGATGTTTGAGCTGGAAATGCTTTTGATTTAACACCAAATTGAGTCAGGGGTGAGGGCTGGGGGTGGTATTGGTGCCCTCCAAGATTGTGAATTCCTACTGATTTTTCTTTGCTTTTCCTGTCTAGCCTTATTATTTCAGAACATATTAATTGCATTATCTTGTTCATAATAAATTTGGATTTATTCAGAGGAAAACACTGGCTGGATGCTGTATCTGGTAACCTGAAATTTATTCTAATTATTGAAAACACAGAAAAAAAAACAGAGGTCAGGTATAATTCATCAAAGGCTCTTAACATTTCATTGACAATGACCAACAACACTTGGTCAAGAATCCCTACTGATTTTATAGAAGATAAATTTATTGAGTTTAGCAAAGACTTTCTCAGAAAGGGCTCCTAATTCCAATTCAAACCTTTGTTGCCAACATCACAGTAATAGTCTACTTACTTGCGATGCATAAATTATCTCTGATAACTGCCTTTACCTTGGCATGCACAGCATTTGTGGACTATGAATTTAAAATCATGAAATCATGAAATTATCTTGAGTAATTTGAAGAGTCAGATTGAGAGGATGATACAGAAGAGCAATAGTACTCTACAGTCAGAGCTGATAATTAGCTGGTCCACAATTAGAATAGCTGGACAAATACTTTATTGCTGTCATCCAGTCAGCATCTTTCCTCAATAGCAGCCAGCCCTACAGATCGCTGCTGGGGCTATCTTGGTCTACCAGTATGGTTTCTTTAGGCCTCGTGGCTTCTGCTATTCTACACTCTTTTTGGTGATTTGGGACCTCCTTGGTACCAGGTAAGGTTTCCCTGTCCCTTATGGTAGCTACCAGCCCTATGCAGCTATTTAAGTTTAAATTAACTAAAATCAAACAATCTTAAAAATCCAGTTCCTCAGTTATACTAGCCACATTTTAAGTGCTCAATAGCCCCAAGTGGCTAGAGGCTACAGTCAGGTATAGAAAATAGCTTTTGTCACAGAATATTCTATTGAAGTGCGCTGCTCTAAAGATTTGGCTAGACTAGATAGTTGGCCCAGCTTTTTCGTCTCTTAAAGGTCTTGACACCTCCCCAGGGCTTTGACAAGGAAAAAGAATGTAAGTTATCTCTCTCTCAGCTCTCAGATCTGAATAGATCCTACCATTTCAGTTGCTCCTCTCCAAGGCTTGTGACAGAATAAAGAATAGGGCGGTTAAGTCCTGTTACAGGGATCTACCAGCATCTAGTCTCTCATTACCTTTTTTCCAACTTTTTCTTCCTTCTTGTCTAGGAAATTCATTTATTTTCTCTCTGTGAAAGGAAATTTTATTATTGTTTATGCCAGTACTGTCTAAAAGGAATATAATGTGAGTGACATATAGAATTAAAAAATTTTCCACTAGCCACATTAAAAAAAGAAAAGGAACATGTGAGATTAATTTGTCATTCATTTAATCCAATATATTCAAAATATTATTTCAACAGCTAGTCAGTGTAAACATTACTAATAAGATACATTTCATTCTTTCTTACATACTAAGTCTTTGAAATTGTTGTACATTGTATACTTAACTGCCCATCTCATTTTGAACCAGCCACCTTTCAAGTGTTCAGTAGTCACGTGTGGCTAGAGATTATTTCACTGAACAGTGCAGGTCTCTACCTGGATCCATTTCATTACTCCCTAAAGGACTAGGGTTTTGATATTCAAAACCCAAGGAAAAATTCTGTTTCTCTGCATTTTGTTCTACTCCTTTCCTAAAACAATGTGCAGAGACCAGCCTAATGAGGTTGCATGTGATGCCAATGGTCCCTTGGGGTAGGGTGTAAAAGGGCAAAGGCCACAGGATAAAAATAACTACCTGGAAAACAACTACTATAAAAACCATTGGTTAACATTTCAAAGTATTAGCCTGCCACAGTGAATTTTTTAAGTACACAAAAATTGCTATAAGACAAAAATTGTTTGCTATGGGTTTACAAGAAGTAATTTCATTAGCAGTTAAAAAAAGTGCAGTAGTATTGTGTATAGTATAACTGCTATGATAACTGGCAAACGAGTGCAAAACCTACAGTGTTATTATTGGGAGTAAATTTTATTACTATGACTAAGGCACAATAAATTATATTAGTAGTTAAATCTTATAATAATACCTTTGACAATTTTTACTGAAAAACCCAAAGATAAGAATTTATATCACCAAGAACAATAATAATCCAAGCCTATGGTTGCATTTCATGGACTAGAATCTTCATTTTGGAGGTTTCTGAAACAGTCACTAGAAAAGCCACTTCACTGAAAGTAATTTCAATCATTTCAAAACTGTCATGGCAGAGAAGATTTAAAGTTTTTGAATGACATTTTTCACTTATTTCTTTATATTCTATCTGCACTATAAGCTAGATGATATTTATAGGCAAAATTGAAATTATTTTAAATGTTGAAATGTTAAGGAAAACATAAAATTTTTTAGTCAACACCTGGGTCTATGGCCAGGACAATTTAAGTAATTTACACCCACTGGTCTATTATATGCAAATTAAGCCTGGGACAGAAAGATAGTAAGTCAATACCTGAGTAAAAAGGGGATTAGAAAGGGATAGAACCACAGTGGGAAATTCTGCCTTGGAAGAGATAGGGTCAATAGGATGTACATGCTAGTAAGTAGGGGGAATGAGGGCATTAAGAAAAAGGCAACTTCTAGCATTCCAACAGATCTCAGTTGCTATATGGAAGAAAAGTGGTCATGAAGATTGAGGGTAAGTGAATTCTTAGTAATATAAAATCCTGAGTCCACAGAAATTATTGGTTTCCACTCTTAGTAATCACTGAGTTAATTGGAGAGGAACAATATAAATGTACTGTTGAGATCTTTTAGTCCTTGAGGTAGTGATGTTTGGTAACAACTATTATTATTATTTGAAGATCTGTTTATTTTTTCCTTGATTGTTTATGTTTGTTACTAAGCACAATAGTACGTGATCAATTACCATTTATTGGCTGTTTACTATGTGCCAGGTATTTTTACATTCATATTTTCCATTTCCTCAACCTCAAAGAAAGATAGGTATTATTCATTTGACAGAATAGGAGGCTGGGATTCATAGAAGTTAATTCATGTTACTTTCTTGCACAGATGCTAAACATTTGTTTCTGAAAACTCTCCGAAAACAGGAACTGTATCTTTTATGTATTATGTATCACATCACTGAATAATGTGATCAATACTCAGTGATATTCAATAATTACAGGCTATGTGGACAAAAAGATCTTAAAATATTCTATATTGAAGGTTCTTTAATAAGCTTAGTTAGCATAAAGCTTGTTTTAAAAAAATGTTATAAGGGAAAAAGTTGCTTCTGTGTGGGGCCTCCAGGAGCCAGTCTGTGAATTCGAGCTCAGCAGTAAAATAATGTCAAGGTCTACCCTTAATTCCTTGGTCTCTTCTTGGCTACCTTTTCAACCAGACTAAAAAAGAAGGGTTTACATCCAAAAAAAAATACTTTCCCTAAAAAGAATAGCTGTCTTTTGATAAATACTTTGTTGGTGTCTCCAAATTTTTTACAACTTGAGAAAGATTACCTGGAGGTCAAGCACATTACTTGTCTTTTTATTTAAAACGGATTTGCCTTTAAGATTTCTTTATAATAAAATCTTCCCCTTTTTTTGAGGACACAGTATTAAAAGAAACCAGGATGACCACAAGAGAAGATTTGAGAACTTCTAAAGAACCATAATAAATAGGATGCAAAACACTTCTGATCATCATGTGGGTTGTTTCTGAAGGGCAACTTAGATTAAAATAGATTGACCTTTTCTACAAATTAGCCATTTAAAAAAACACACAAAAAGCCCCATACACTTGAAGTCTGTTAATGATGCAGAATGTATCACTGTGTGAGATCATAATGGCTATAGGTTGCAGTGACTCAGTAAACCACTCAGGAAGGATACCCAAGAACTCTAAGATGTATACAAAATAAGAATCAATATAATTATGCTTATCTAAATATTTAAAAATTAAGACTATAGCAAAATAAATGATATCTATGCCCTTTTCTATAAAATGTACATTAGTTCACTTTATTGAAACGGAAATAGAATTAGACACTGGATTCAAGCCTTCTTTTTCCCCATCTCTCTTGATTCCTCAGTATCTGTCCTTTTTCTGGCTATGTCTACAGATGTGCTCAATTCTTACTTGTCACTGCCCTTCTGTGATGTCTCAAAGAATCCCTTCCTAGACCCTAACACCTTTTGAGCCACTTTGTCCATGTACCCTGCTCTCCATCGTTAGTAATATTAAGAATGACTCGTTTCCAGGACCCATTCTGCTTTATTTTCTTTATATACGTTAGCTTCCCTCTTTTTTTTTTTTTAATCAAACCATTTGCCGATTGCTTGTAAGATGCTCCTAGTTCCCAGTCTCTTTCCCATTTTACTCTGCTTACTACTTAAATGATGGGATTCTCCCCAAATTTCATTCTTTGTCCTCATTTTGTACACCCAGAGGTCTGTAAAAGACCTAAAACTGAAAGCAAATTTCCAAGCAGGTCAAGTTTTCCTACTTGGAAAAGTGTCTTGCTTTCCTCATATTCTCAAAAGGGTCCTTGGGATGTTTTAACAAGGTTAAGTACCCCTGCCCTCACACTCTCCTTAGGTTATTTCATCCTTTTTTTTTGCCTATTAACTGCCCTTTATCTAAGCCATTAACTCCCAAATCTATACACAGTTCCTATCAGGGGGGAAAAGACTGACAGCAAAGAGAACCCAGGATTGAAGGAGACGTTGAAGAATTCGAACAAGAAGAAATTGCACCATAAACATTTTGTGACTAGCTTGTGTCCTGTGGAGGACCAGTTTACTATATGTTGGGGACTGGCAGGGTAATTACTTCAATTTGTCAGAGGAAAAACCCCGGGAAATCGGGTAAAAACGAGGCAGTGTGCACAAACACCCTAGGTGCTTAGTGGCGGAGGGGAGGGCGCACCCAGCCCCTATGACGGGAACCCGAGGGAACAGGAGAGAAATCCACAGCAGTCACACTGCCCACAACCGCAGCGAAACAAGCCCGGGGTTCTGCTACCACTTACTCAAGCCAGAAACCCCGCCCGGCACCCGGCGCGCGGTTGACAGACATCCACCTTCAGCAACCATCTTCAGTTCACCATAAACACTCCTTGTTCCTCCCGCCTATCGCTTCTCTTCCTCTTCAACCCAATCAGAGGAATGGGCGGGATCGTCCTTAGTGGGTTCCAAATTTTTTTTTTTTTTTTTTAAAGAAAGGGTAGACTGTGGTGCGCCGCGTTCCAGGGTAAAAACAACTCCAGAACCAGGGAGTGGAGCCCCTGTGATGGGCATCCGGGTTGGCCAATGAGACACCCCCGCCGCTCAAAAGATTGGCAGTCAAGGTAGGCGGGGCATGTGTGGGGCCCTGCCAATGATGGAGGGGCGGATGGAGGTTGAGTTGCCGTGTGTAGGGTTAGTGTGAGAGGTGCGGCGGGGGAGGTAATGATGATGGTGGCGGAGGAGGAAGGCGAGGGAGGGGGTGCTGGGCGCTGAGCCGCGGCTCCGGCAGGGTTTTGTAGGGTGGGGGACAGTCGCGGGGCGACTCCGTCCGGGAGGGGGCGGGCGTGAGGCGCGCCGACCGCCTGAGGGGCTGCAGACCCCGGCTCCCGTGAACGCCGCGGCTGGCTCGGCTGTTCCATGTGGCTCCGGCGGGGATGGAGGACTCGTTGGCGGCGGCGGCGGCTGCTGCTGCTGCGGCGGCGACGGAGGAGCGGCGCTGAGGAGGGAACGGGGGCAGACTCAACCCGACAGCGGGATTAGAGGTGTGAAGAGGGGGTGAGAGTGGAAATGCGGTGGGCCCGGGGCTTGGGGACCAGGCTGGGGTCCTCTGGCATCTACTGGTGACAGGGACCATGGGTGAGCCAGCGCCTGCCTCCGCTGGGGGGCAAGGGGTCTGGGAGGCTTCGGCGAACTGTGCCCTGAGGATGGGGGGATGGTGGCACCGTACCCTGCACCCCGTACCTTGCACTGGCCCTGCTGGTCATTGCTTCATGCCCAGGCAGTAGTTTCCATTTCTCTCCGGTTGGCAGCAAAGGTGAAGGAGAGCCCAGGTGTCCTGGAGCTGGGACATTGCCCTCCCTCTGCCTTGAGATTTCCCTCCACTCATCTTTCCCCATCCATTTCCCCATCCAACTCAACAACAGCATTCCTCCCCTCTCCTTAATTTGTTCTAAGCACATATTCTAGGACTCGAGGCTATTAATTATCGGCTGAAAAACAAAGTTTATTTTAAAATACCCCACTCCTCCCTCTGACTGGCCGTGAACATTAAACAGCATCCCTAGACTTTCCCGCTCTGCTAGCCCTTCAGTGATTCTAGGCGGGGGAGGGAGGGCCCCTACTTGGGTCTTTGGATTGTTGTTGATGCTCCATGTCGTAGGTGTGAATTGTCATTTTTTTCCTTGGTGTCTTGAATCCTTGATTTTACTGGCTTTTGAGGTTGGTGTTTTGTTTCATTGTTTGAAAAACATGGGGAGAACTGGGGCTGTCTGTTGCAGTATTATCTAACATGGGTAGTTGGTCACCTGTCATGCTTCTCTCCTCATATTTTTTCCTCTTTGTTTTGTTTTTCAGTCCTCCAGAATACACATCAGATAGTCCCTGAGGTGGAATGGTGATGTACCCATGAGGGAACCTCCTCTCACTCATCCTGTCATGTATATCATAGTGTTCTTGACTGGGCCATTCATCTAAGATGGGATTTACCCTGTGAAACAGGGAGAAGACTTATGGACCCCAACCATCATTTCAAGTTGTAGTTGAGTTTTTAAAAGTACAGACATATGTGCAAAGCCCTTTTTGCTTTGGACTCTGCTTTGTTAAAGCTGCTGTGTTGCTAACCCAGAACTGCTCCAGTGTATTGACTGATCATCATGGCTTCAGTTTGGAAGAGACTGCAGCGTGTAGGAAAACACGCATCCAAATTCCAGTTTGTGGCCTCCTACCAGGAGCTGATGGTTGAGTGTACCAAGAAATGGTAAGATGTGCTTGGGGTAAGAGTTTGCACTGCTGTGGCCTAAACTCGCTGTGGCCTAAACTCACTGTGGCCTAAAGTCTGCTGCTTCTGATAGCAGGTTTACCTTTCTGTAGTGCTCAAGTGTGTAGAACCTGGGCAGGGTGCAAATTATACTAACAAGTAATATGGTGTGCACTGTTGCTGCTGCTACCATCCCTGTGGGTTTTAATTACTGCATTTCAGTATGACACAGAAGAGTATAACTGTGAGAGCACAATAAGTACAATAGATTTGGTCTTTAGGTCTTTCATCATTAGTGTTGGAATAACTTTGATATTTATAATTTTAAGGAAACAAAATGTGTCTATTGAAATATTATAAACATGCATATATTGTAATATATCATGTATATGTTTTAATAGCATTTTAATATAAAAATCTGTAATTAATTTTATCTTGTTCTTGATTTCTTTCATTTTTTTTTGCTGAAGATAAAGAACTTTTCATTATTTGAGTAAGGAAATCCAGTCCACTCAGCCTTAGAAATTCTTTTGTTATATGCTTAGTCAGGCAACTATTATATTTTAATTGCCTAATGGGATACATTTCTTGGCCAGACTTAGGAAGCAATTAGTACTGCTGGTCCATGATTTGCTTCTTCCCACTTATGCTTTCTTTTAACCACCCTGAATGATAAGCAAGAAGAATTCTTATTTAGTAAGGGAAAAAGTTAATTTTAAGCAAATGGTCCTTTGGGTTTTGATTTATTGCAGTGATTAAGCAGTATTACTGCAAAAATAAGTCCATTTCATTGTCCACAAGGACTACAGTCTTATGCTTGTATTAACTTCTGTCTTTGACATCCTTTTTTTTTTAGATGAAAAAAATAATGTGATCTATTCTAGAACTCTTAAAGCGTATTTGAATATTTATTTGGAAATTAGTTTCTGAGTGCTTTTCTCTTGAACCTGTTAGAAATATTATTTTATATGCAACTCAAAAAATGCATGTACTGATTACCTACTTTATACTTGGCACTCTGGCTTTAGAATTGAATATGACATAATCCCTCTCAAGGAGTTCACAGTTTAGAGTAATTTTTGTCATGTAAGTAAATTCACTGTGATAGATGTATAATATAAATATGTATAATGTAGGGATTTTAATCTGTCTCTGTCACTTAAGAATTGAGTATTCTTGGGGACAAGTTATCTAATTCTCTGTGGTTTAGCTTCTATATCCACAAAGGTAATAGTGGTACTACTTCTTAGGAAGGGTTATTGTGAAGATTAAATGAGTTAATACATGTAAAATACATGGAACACTGTCAGGCACATAGTAAATGCCCAATGCCATGTTTACTTACAAAGTTGGCAGAGTACGAAATATTTAACTCTTAGGGGTAAGGTCTAGGGTCTTGGGATGGCTTCCCTGGGTTTTGAAAAGTTCATAGTAGTTGGTCAGGAAGCCAAAGGGGAAGAAATGAATGATATTCTAGATTGCAGCAATAGCCTATGCAAAAGAATGGAGGCATTTAATAGCATGGGTTGTACTAGAAATTCAAGCACTGTAATTTGATAATGATGGAGCTTAAAGTGAAGGATGGGGGGAGTACAATGGGATATAATGTTTGAGAGGCAGGCAAGATTCAAATCATGAAAGGTTATGTGCTGTTACATGTGGCATGGATGATAGGTACTATGTGGGTGATGGGTACATAGTAAAAGATTATGATTGGAAGAGACATTTGGTTTACATTTTGGAAAATCACTTGGGTGACAGTTAGCATGAAGTAAGGATCATAGTGGAAAGGGTGACTGAAGGCAGTGATGTTAGGGTAGCTGTAACAATAGATAAAGTGAGGGAAATGGTTTAGACCAGGGGTCCCTAACCCCCAGGTCATGTACTTGTACAGGTCTGTGGCCTGCTAGGAACTGGGCTGCATAGGAGGTGAGCAGCAGGTGAGTAAGTGAAGCCTCATCTGTATATGCAGCTGCTCCTCATCTATCACATTACTGCCTGAGCTCTGCCTCCTGTCACATCATTCGTGGCATTAAACTCTCATAGGAGCACAAACCCTATTGCGAATTGTACATGCAAGGGATCTAGGTTGCATGCTCTTTATGAGAATCTAATGCCTGGTGATCTGAGGTGGAGCTGAGGCAGTGATGCTAATTCTGGGGAGTGGCTGCAAATACAGATTAACATTAGCAGAGAAGTTTGTGCAGAGACCGTAATAAATCAGTTGCTTGCAGACTCATTTCAAAACCCTATCAGTGAGTGGACAGTGACAATTAAGCTGTATCTGGTGACAGGCTTTATAGTGGCAAGTGAGTTTTATAATTATTATATATTACAATGTAATAATAATAAAAATAAAGTACACATTATATTTATATAATGTTATTGATTCATCCTGAAACCATTCCCATCCCTCACCAAAAATTTTCTTTCATGAAACCAGTCCCTGGTGCCCAAACAGTTGGGGACCACTGGCTTACACTAAGGCAATGGCAGAGGTAACGAAGAAAATAAACCAAAGAACAGTTAGAAAGCAAAATGGATAGAATTTGGTAACTTTGAAGGTCTGGAAAGGAAGGTAATAAGGGAAAGGGAAGGTCTAAGTTGATACACAAGTTTCTGGCTTGGAAGACGGATGTGCTACTAACCAAGCTAAGGAATACATGAGGAAGATCCTGATTACAAGTATTTCTTTCTCTTTTTTTCTTTTTCTCTCCTTCTTTCTTTTTTTAATTTTTGAAGGGGGTGTGGCACAGGTTAGGAATGGTGTTTCTTTAAAGATTTATTTTTTATTGTTTTTGACAGATACAGAGAGAAAGGGGAGGGCCGAGAGCAGTCTCCATAGTTGTACATCAGTTATTAGTTTTCACTATAGTTTCACTCCACAGGTGGGCATGGGGCTGAGCAGGGCTGATTATAGGTATTTCTTGGCAGTGTACTGGGGGCATCAACTTTAAGATGGTTGAATTAAAATATCTTTTCTTAAAGGAAAGAGAGCATATCAGGTGCTCACAAAAGCAGTTTCTTTCCTACATTTTGCAGCATCCTTGGATTTTTTTTTTTCCTTGAGAAGTATGTAAGTTATTGTTAATATGTCTCAAGGTAAAAGCAAGAATGAAAATTTACCTTGACTACAGTTGAATAGATGGTTTGATTATTTTTAAGGATGGCCTTTATGGTATACACATTAAATTAGATCTTTATGATAGGATCTTGCCTTACCACTGGAAACTTTTGGATATTCTATAATATTCAGACATATAGTTCTAAATATTTTGCTTTTTTTTTTCTTCTATTATTTAACATTATACAGGTTCCGGCAGAAGTAATGCTCCTGTTCTATGAGCTGGTAAACTTAAAAAAGGGCGTTACTTCTGCTGGACCCTGTAGCTAACAAGGTGACAGGCCCAAAGAATAACAATTTGTTTGATGTTTTGAAATTTTATTTGTAAGTGGATACTTAAATGGAGCTTTAAAATCTTTTTTTTTTATAATATTATTATATTTTATTGTTAAATTTAATGGGGTGACATTGGATGGTAACAGACAGTTTTCCAATGGACAACTCCACATCACATCACCCATGCATCCCATTATGTGCCCAGCTCCCAGAATCAGGTCCCCCTCCAACCCGATATATCTGGTGCCCACTC
>PVKE010034032.1:0-17605 GCA_004027555.1 Craseonycteris thonglongyai | reverse complement strand
GGAGAGGAGAGGAGAGGAGAGGAGAGGAGAGGAGAGGAGAGGAGAGGAGAGGAGAGGAAAAAGCCAATATTGTACAGTGAAGTGTCATGGTTGAAAGAGGAAAGTTTGCCCTTCTTCAGCTCTGTAAACTTCATGTTTTCATTGTCAAGACACTGGCGACTCAGAAATAATTATGCCTATTATAGATTTTCAAAATCTATTTACCAATAAAATTGAAAGTAAAAACGTGTAGGCTTCTTGATATACTTCTGATAAAGGCACTTTTACGCAGGAGTCTAGCACTGAAGATAAAGATGTTCATTCAATCTCTAAAGCCCATCTATGAAATTTCTGTGGGTACTTGGACATTACGGGAGAATATCTCATATAGAGGAAAGCCATGAAGAAACGATAAGGCCTGAAGAATTGCAGGGCATATGTCTCAGAAGGCAGGAAGCTCTGGGGGATGAACCCAGCCCTGGATGATGCTTTTCCCTAGAGGTGCCTAGAGATACCTGGACATGTGGTTGGAATACTGAGTAACTGATCAGAATTTTGAAAGTTTGGGAAGGTTAGGGTGGAAATGGTTACAGGAGAAAAACTATGAAGTTCAGGGCTTGCCATGTTGAATAATGTAAGTGTATAACCATAATCTTAATAGCATATATGCATCAAGAGAAAACAAATAGATTTAAAATTTTCTAACATCTTGTAGTTTCCAAAAAGAGAAAAATATTCTAACTTATATTAGACTTGGCAAGTCAAGGAATTATCTTGCAATCTCAAGTGTAAGGCCAAAAGAAAATAAAGTAAAACCACTGAAATAATACAGAAGAAAATATTTTAAAGTAAAAAGAAAAATCAATTAAAACATAAAAAGAAAAAATATAGAAGAAATATGACAAATGAAAAGCAAATAGCATAAAGGAAAATTCATGCTTATATGAGAGATTTCATTAATATTAAAACTATTGTTGCCCTGAGGAAAAAATAAAATATCTACCATTCCTCAAAACCAGCCTAGAACAGAAGGTTAGGCAAAAGCAGAAAGTGAGAGAATTTAAAGATATGTAGCATATACAAACTAAACCAGAACTGATCAAAATATCACTACCTTTATAGTAAAAAAATGTATCTTATAATTCAAATAATAGAACCAGAAATAAAGAAGAGCTCAAATTTATGAAATATTTAATTTACAAAATAAAACTATTCCAAATATATGCACCTATCATTGTAGCTTAAATATATAAGGCAAATATTGACATAATAGAAATAAGAGAATAATAAACACCTGTAATCATAGTGGGATTACTCTTCATTAAACAAAACAAACAAAAATAATTAATGGTGATGTAGAAGATTTAAAGAACAAGATAAACATGTGTGGCCTGATTTATTCTTAGGCCATACTGTGACAAAAAGCTGTAGAATATATTTTATCATGTTTCAGTAGCAAAAATATCTTGATCTCTTTTACTGGTTTCGGTTTTGTGGAGCATGATTGTTGGGCCTCCACTGGGTTTGTAGTCCATAAATTCTTCTCTTCTCCTACCTCAAATTTGTCACAAAATTTTGCTCTTTTTTTATCACCAAACATAACTTTTGTTCTGTGGCACAAAGTTCTTCACTTGTTTAATTGTATTATGCTCAAGTAATTTGAAAATGTGAAGTATTTATTTAATCCATAAATTTGGTATTACAAAAGGAAAATAAAAGGTATAGTACATAAGAATGCTTATGTTGAGAGAACATTATTTCAAGCCATACTGACACATCCTGTTTACTTTTAAGATTAAAAGAAGCTATGCAGAATATGTGTGACAGGTCTGCTAAGTCACTGTGTAATTCTATGATTTGTTATAGTCAATGAGATTTAAATGTTTTAATTATTAATGGAAAATTATTTTATATATTTATCTTCATTTAGAAAGTTTCTTTAAAGGAGTTTGACTTGACTTATCTCAGAATGGTATATTTGAATATTAGGTTATTAATATAATTAATAGGTTATTAATTATAGCTATAGACTTCATGTTGGTGTCCTCTTTCCCCAAATTCATACATTGAAACCTGAACCCTCAAGGTGACAGATTTTGGAAGTGGAATTAATGGGAGATGATTTGGTTGTGTGGGCACAGTCCTTATGAACGGGATCACTGCCGTTAGAGACCCCAGAGACTTCCTTTGTCCTATTCAGACATGTGGGAAAGCAAGGAGAAGGTGGCCAGCTAAGAATCAGGAAGTGGGTTTTCATCATCCATACACCGATTCTGCTGACATCATATCTTGAACTTTCCAGACTCCAGTCTGTAATATTCCATTACAGCAGCCCAAAGGGATTAAGACAGACGTGAAGACTTCCAGAAACAGACACATTCTTTCTAGAAAAAAGAGAATATTAATTCAAAGTAGAGATTTAAAATATGGAAGACGATCATTCCATGATAAAATAATAATAATAAAAAAAACTTTCTTTGCTCTGACAGTTAGAATTGTGTTGATAATGGCATCTGTACAACTTGTAGTCAGTTTTTCTTATTGCTGTGTGAGCTGGTGTGAATCAACAAACTTTTGAATTCTCTAGTCTTGGCAATCAGTATGATAATGAGTATTTGTCAACCACTAACATGCTAGTTTTGTTTTTTGGCTCTGGATGAGAGTTCTAGTTGAAGCAGGACAGGGATGCACATTATGAACTAGGCAGAAAAAGAGGTAATTTAAAAAGACAGCTGGGATCCCCAGACGGGTATTTAAAAATATAATCCTATCTTTGTTCCTGTTTTTCTATTTCCTACCAAGAGACTGATCTGTGATAGTTATGGGAATAGGTTATTCAGGATGTCTTTTGACAAAGTACTCTAAACTCCCCTATGGGAATTGCTGCGGAAGCTATTTTCAGTGAAATAGCTGCCACTGATGGAATTGTTAAGCATGGATAGAAGAAAACTGGGTTAAAAACTTGGCGTATATTTCATTTTTAATTCTTTTTTTTTTTTTTAGTTTTTCTGACTTCTATAACTTTTACTTGAAGGATTGCAAAAAGTGAATATCATAAAAGCTAGAAACATAGACTATAATCTCAGGAAACAAAATAGCAAATAATTTCTCTACCCAAATTATAATGCAGAACTAGCTACATTCTCTATAGGGGATTATACAAATGATATAAAGATGAAAATAGGAACAGCAAAAAGGAACATAGCTGCTATGATGGAGAAAGAATCCGAAGGTGGAAAAATTTTCAAGAAAATAATATTATCCTTATTCTTTCTGGGATAGTTGGAATAAATGCACAAAGATCTGAACTTAAGGATATTTTATTTATTTTTGTGTACTTCTGCCAAGTTCAAATGCTGGCTTTAACATTGGTAATAACACACATTTTTTGAATGAGATATTAATAGTACCTATCTCACATGTTTCCGAGGAGTAAATGAATTTCTTTATACAGTGTTTCTCTCTGTATATCCCTGGACCACATACAAATATCAAAATCATAAATTTGAACCCAGATCTAGTAAAACTGAATTTCAAATTAGAGGTAGAATTGGTTCTTGATGCTAAAAATTTATGATACTTTACACAGGTTATTTTTATAGCTAATCTTTAGTTATAATTTGGAAAGCTCAACTGATTTTGTAAAAAATATGTATTAAATGGTTAGTATGTACAAGAAGGCTTAATAGATATTAAGAAAGCCCTTAACCCTCTAGGAAGTTATAACATAATTGGAAATATAAAAAATATAAATATATTTTTAAATTATTAATAAATAATATATAAAACTACACAATATAATAATAGAAAAGGCATAATTTTTCAAGTTAAGTGAAACAATATTAATTATTATAAGGATTAAAATGAAATAAGGTTTTTTCCATATTGCCTTGGCTAAAGAATTCTTCTAAAAAGATTCAAGATTTGAGTGAAGTTTTTGTATTTGTTACTTAAGAGTGCTATATTAAAGTTAACAAAGAATGTTTTTAATACTAATTTTCATATCTTGCCTATTAACACTCCATTTGGCCTCAATTTCTTCTAGGCTTCAGTTAATCAAATTAGTTTATGTGTATAGGAATGAATATTGAATGCACTTTATAATACTTACAAAACATGCACTTTAATACCCATAAGTGGTGAATCCTCTGAAATTTATGAACTCATTTTACTCAATAGGCAACTATGACAATTTGAGAAAACTCATTTGCTTAACAGATTTCTCTAGGAGATTGTTTTGGTTCGTGTGACACGTGAATTTGAAAGTGAGGGCATTATTCAACTCCCTAAATCAACACAAGGAGGGGAAATAAATAGGAGTATTCTGCTAACCAAGAAGACAAAATTAACTTTGGTATATATTTTAATTTAGATTAACTACATAAGCATTCACAGTGCTGTTATTTCTCATCTTTCCTTCAGCTCCTTCTAGTGATTGCATTTCTTTTTGCATAAATTTTGCATTACATTTAATTCTGTAATCTCAGTAGAAGCAACATATCTTTTCATTATGCGCCTCTCACTGCTCCCCCCAAATTCTCCGCAGAGATCAAGTTATATAATCATAATAAAAACTCATCAGCCTCCACTTTTGAGAAGAAAGTATGTCAGGGGAATTAAATAGATACTGTAAATCAGAAGACAATTGAGAAAGAAAACAGAGCCCTGGGGTTACTAAATAAACCAGAAAGAGGTGGGATCAGAGGGACTTGCAGAATTAACTAATCTTTGCCACTTTCTATGATGCATTCCTTATTGTCTCCATGCTTGAAGTATCAACATGTTCTGCCTTCTATTCAGAGTAGGAAGAGTCCAAGTTTTTCCTATTCCCTACATGAAATTTAAAGTAGAAGTAATCATTATTCTGTCTTCCATTATACCTTCAGTAGTATGCATGTGGTGGGGGGGTGTGAGAAGATGAGAAAGCTTTTGTTTGTCTATAGATATTTCTTTTATTTTTCTTTTCAATTCAACCTCCTACAAATTTCTTTCATTAGTTAATTATGAGGTTTATTATAGCTATTTAGCATATTCACAGGAGTCTTTGAATTAAATTCAATCTTGTTAAGAAAATTGAAAACGATTATTTTTAAAAAATTGAGAGGGCATATTATTGTCATTACTAGTAGTTATAATTAGAGACATTGACATTTTCTTTAAGGCGTTTCTTTAAAAGCTAATCTATAGGCTTTTAAGATTCCCTGTTTTCTTTATTGTACTATGAAGATAAAAAAGATAAATTATAATTAACTAATTTAATTATTCATTTTTCCTTTAACGAGGTTACTTTTCATCAAAGAAGAAATATTTGTTTTTTTATATAATCCTGGATATTCTTCTTCTTCATTATTTTCCCCTTTCTAAATTCAAATAACAAAGCCAAATTATAAGTTAGCACAGTAGAAAAAGACTATCAAATCACTTCTGAAAGACAAAACTCATCAGTTCATGCATTAAGAGTTATTAACCGTACAGTATCAAGATCACCGGCAAAGATTTTTGTGACATTGCTTTTATGTTGTTGTTCAAACATAATTCTATCCCATGATCACAGGTTTTACTACTAACCCACTGACTAAAAGAAGAACTACAAGTGATAGAGCAGATGCCTTAGTTTTTTCCACTGTCTTCACTAGAACAGGTTGGCAGCAGAAACATACAGGACATTTTTATTTTGCATTAGAGGATAAGGTTGAAATTTACTGCTGCTAATTAACCTGTTGAACATTTCAAGTCATTAGTCCATTTTTCTCAGGAGTAAAATACGAGTAATACAATCCCCATAACTGATACCGAAGGTATACGTAAAATATAATCACATATACTTCACAGCCCTTGTAATATGCTATTTCCATGTAAAGATGTCTTACTATTGAAGTATGTATATTAATATGAATTTCTCTTAAAAGAAGAATGAAGTTAGGTTAGATTGGCCATCTCACTGGGCAACTTTAAGATTTATACTGAGAACTCTTACAGAATTCTATAATGTTTCCTAGACTGGTGAAAATTGTACCAAGGGGCTGTTGCAACAGGTCAGCAGTTGAACCAGTGGAATGCTTGCCTTGAAATCGTGAGGTCCAGGGTTCGATTCCTGATCCCGGCACATGCAAATCCATATGCTGAACTGCAGCTCAACTGGTTGCTGAAATGGCTTGGCAGCAAAGGTTCTCGCCTCCCATGTGGGAGGACCCCTTTGGTTCCTGCCCTGCATGGCCCCACATCCAACTGTGTGGAATGAAACCCTGTCACAACTAATGATGTACAACAATGGAGACTGCTCTGGACCCTCCCCTCTCCGCTTTCCCTTTCTCAACCTTCTCTCAAACAATAAAATAAATCTTAAAAAAAATTGTAGCAAAAACAGAGAAGTTAGACCAATTATATTTATGAATATTTTATAAATAGTTAAAATAATGGACGTAATAAAATAAATAGCATAATAAAAGAGAATAGCAATGAGAAAGTCATAACCAAAGAGACTTTATTCTAGTAATAGAATTATATTTCATTACTCAGAAATGTATGAATGTAATCTAGCATATTAATAGAATTTAGGAAAATATTAATATGATAATCTCCATAGATTCATTATAGATACACTAAAAGTATCATACAAAGAAAGTAAACATTAGTTTATGTTAAAAACATTCAGTAAATTATTAATTGCTAGATAGATAGTTGAGACAAACACACACACACACACATACACACACACAGAAGCATCCACATAAAGATTATAAGTAGAAGCTTATTCAATGGGAAATGCCAGAAGTTTCACTACTAAAATCATAAACAATGTAGGGATAAACCCTGTTTCCAGGAACATTTAACAGTTTGTAGGAAATATTAGTCAATGCCATTAGACAACAGGAAACTATTAAAATTGTATGAAGTGGGATGTCTAAAACTATTTCTACTTGATGATGATAGAAGTATACATTTGGAAAATCAAAAGATCAATAAAAAAAACTATTAGAAAAAAAACAAATTATTAAAGTAGCAGGCAATATAATGTTGCAGCCAACTTGGACTGGCTCTTAAAGCAGATTGTTAAAAGTTCAGGGATTTTACAAGCCAGAGGAGGAAACTTTGTAAGTTTTAAATTGGCCATTGTGGGCATATTTATTCTACAGAAATACGCAAATGCAACAAATAAGAATATTATTTCTGGCAATAAAATCAACAATAATCGATAGCATTTGTATGAGTAAACAAAAACTAGAAATAATGCATTCTAGAATAGATGTTCATTTTTATAATAACAAATTAACTAATTAAATACTTATAATACAATCCCATAAATTAAAAAAATTTCCCTAAAAATTTGAATGACTAAACAAAATGAAACAAAAATCTTGAAAAATATACCATGTTCTTAGATAGAGAAAATTTATACCAGACAGTCATTGGTTCTTCCTAAATTAATAAACATTTTCCCAAAGAAAATATCTAAGTGGCCAAAAAACACACCAAAGGATTCTGGACATCACTAATCATTAGAGGAATGCAAATAAAATCTACAAGATACCGCTGCATATTCATAAGTGTGGCTATCTTTAAAAGAGAGAGAGAGAATATGGAGAGAAGGAGAGAGGAAGAGAGAAAGGGAGGGAGGGAGGGAGAAAATACAAGCATTAGATTCAAGGGTAGAGTGTAAAAATGTGAGAAAGTTTATGTTGTTTTATTTTCAAGTTAAAGAAGATACAAGCATTGTTTTATTATGGTTTAAAAAGACAGGGAAAGAAACTGCTCTGTCTGAGGAAGACAGACAAAAAACTTTAGTTTCAAAGCAAATAGCAGAAGATGCTATTAAAGCAATAAATAGTCAGTTAAATTTATTTTTGACAATATGATAGAAGTATTTCTTTCTTGCAGAGAGAGGGTAAATAAGTATGAGTTTGTTTGCACATGTGCAAGAATGAAAGGAAAAAGGAGACTCGGAAAATAGAATATAGATGCACATTACAAAAATACCTTATATCAAATTAAATACTGCATTAATGGTTTACAATTTTGATCCTGTATTTTGAATTCTTTGCATTTTTTTCACCTAGTCCTTTCCCTAGTGCATTTATTCAATGATGAAGTTACTAAAGGACAAGGAAGATATGAAGCCCTTATGTTCATTAATATAAGTTGTATATGAATCAGTTAAATGGACCAAAGCAGGATGTCTGAATATCACCAATAGATCTTGATAGAAAGGAGCATAGTTATTAGTTTGCCATACCCAGATATGCTAGACTTCAGATTAACATTCTGTTGAAAATATATACTAATTTGCCTTGTGGATATAAGGTGTTCCTACATATGTCATAGAAGAATGAGCACTTTTCATTCCTATCTCAGCCAACCTTCATCTCCTTATAGAAACTTCTCATGACTACATGGTTCTGATCAAATCTCCATACTAATTGCTGTTATTGGAATTCTTAGAGCTGTATAATTAATATAGGTTTGTGTGTTTCTCTGACCCATGATATATCATTGTGGTAAAGATCTTGGGCCATGGAACAAAACACCATAGATTTGAATCCTTGTTCTACTATTGACTAGACTGTACGACAGTGGTCAAGTTAATTTTCCATGCCTTAGTGACTTCCCTATGAAACAGATGATTACAATACCTTCCCATAGGGATATGGAAAACAAATTTAGAGAATTTCCTACATGGTGAGTACTTAAAAGTAGTTATTAGTATTATTTTTCACATTGTATAAATTTTGTCAGGTCACAGTTTATGTCAGTTTTTGCTTACTGTTATATGCACAGAAAGCATGGCATAAAGCCTACTTCAATTCATGTTAAATTAATGCATTAGTGATTGATGTGTAGTAAGACCAATGGTTCCTATCTGTGGTAATATATGTAAGACACTTTACAAGGCATTTTATATACTTGATTAAACCCCATGAGTAAGAAAATAAATTATTGGTACTTTCGTATTAGAAAATTAGGGAACACAGTCTAAAAAATAAGTTTCAAAGTTCTTTAAATAAAAGGAAACAGAGATGAAACTCAAAGGCAGATTTGACTTCTAAGTATTTGCTAGCTTTGACTTCTAAGTATCGTGCTGTTCCTCAACTGACCACAGAAGTATCCCATTAAAAAAAAAAGTGGCATTATTATAAAAAAACATTGGTTTTGAGACTGTCAGTGATGTAGCATTATGTCCTTTCTTTCTTGAAATATTGATCAGTTCTCAAACTCCTTAGTCTATAGATCATTAGGAACAAACTCTAAGAGCCATAGGTTAACAAACTTAAAACATTTGGCTTTAAGGGAATCCTGACTTTAATTAGTAAGCCTTTAATAATATCTTGATTCATTTAACACAAAATAAAAGAAAAATTTCATACTGTCATTTCAGAGATGAAGAATAATATATACTTTTGATATAAAAAGTGTTATAATTTTTTAATTATATTAGTACACCTAGCAGGGAACATTCTATATGTACTTGAGGCAGTTTTTTTCAACATGTTCTCAATATGTAGACATAGTACCTTTTATGATATTTTCTCATAGCACATGATTATTTAAGAGGATAGGCTGAATGAGTCCAACTCTTCCCCTTGCAGGTGCTAAAGCTCACAACACAATTACATAGTATCTGTAACATTAGTTACCAGGACAGAGAAATAATTCAGGAAAAATTTAACTTTCTAAATATGATATGATAACCTTTTATGCATACTTTATTTTCACAATTTAAAATATTTTTCTTTTCCATATCAATTTTCTAACTCCAGAGTAAAATTAAATAAGTTATATAATTTTGTAAAAAAAAAATTATTAATTTTATTGATATGTTTTCAGAAAGTTGTCTACATTTATGTATTTCAGATTTCATATATTAATCTAAATACTCCTCATTTAAACCATTGTGCCTTGTTTTAATTAATTTTTATGTTTTCATTTTCATTCTGTTTTTCTAAACTAGTTCTTGGATTTATCATATTTAATGTTTTAATGTTTTATTCTACAGCCATCCTACTTTACATTATTATTCCCAAAATCTTGTTTTCCTTATGATTGACTTTAGTATTTTTTTTTAAATGTGTCACTTGAATAAATTTTAAGTATGTTCAATGTTTATTGATTTTCAGGTAAAATTTTAAAGACCATGAATTAAACTCTTAGACGTAATTTGTTGACTTCTCATAGACTAAAATGCATTCTGTCTTTCATTGCTTTAGAAATAATCTGGATATAACTAGTTTTTCTCCATTACATGAATTATTCAAAAGTCTTTCTCTTCTAAGTTTTTCTTAAATTATTATGATTTTAAAATAAAGTCATTTAAATACATGGTAAAAAATTATACAAAAATATCTCCTTCTTTGTACCTTTATTTAATCTCACTCACAGAAGTTTTAACAGTTTCTGTTTTCTAATCCTTTTGGTATCTAATGCTAAATACATTTTAATGTGTAATTATAATTATTTGATTTTTTTCTTTTGTTTAAACATTTATTTTATTGTTTTGAGAGAAGGTGCGTGTGTGTGTGAGAGAGAGAGAGAGCCCACATCAGTCCCCATAGGTGTACATTAATTGTGACATAGTTTTATTCCACACAGGTGGGTATGGGCCTCAAAGGGTGGGAACCAAACTAGGGACCACCCACATGGAAGGGAAGAACCTTCATTGCCATCCAGGTGGTATGCCACCGCTCAGCATGTGGGTTTGCATGGGTCAGGAAGGGATTCCATCCCAGGACCTCGTGGTCACAAGGCAAGTGCTCAACTTGTTGAGCTATTCCAACATCCTATTTAATTTCTTTCTTTTTTTTTTAATGTAAACTGTATTGTTAGCTCTCTACTCTGAAAGACGAGGATTTTATCACATCACTTTTAAAATGTCATCCTGCTGACTATTTTCTCCAAATCTCATTCATAGTTTTCTATTAAACCCATTTTTTACTTTTTAGATGGTCTGTTGTATACTCTTTGGTAAACTCAAGGAGCAAAAACAGAAATTAAAGTAGCAGATAGTCCTACTTCCTTGTAAATGAAGCCATTTCTGAAAGTTTGTTAGTTGAATAGACTATAAGGTACCTAGTTTTCACATATTCCCCATGCAGAAATATTCACATGAAGGACAAATTACACAATTTGGAATAAAATCTCTTGCCTTAAAAAATATTTTAACTCTTAGAACAGTTTTAGATTTATAGAAATGTTATGAAAATAGCAGCACAAGGAATTCCCATAGACTACATATCCAGTTTCAGGTATTATGAACATCTTATATTATTATGTTACGTTTCTTGCAATTGATGAGCCAATAATGATTCATTATGATTAACTAACGTTCATATTTAGTTCAGATTTCCTTAGTTTTTACCTAATGTCCCTTTTCTGTTTTGGGATCTTATTAAGGACACCACATTGTATTTCTCTGTGATGTCCTCTTAGACTCATCTGAACTGTAATAGTTTTCTCAGACTTTCCTTGTTTGCAAAGACATTGACAGTTTTGATGAGTGCTGGTTAGGTATTTTGTAAACTTGTTTGGAATTTGTCTGAGGCTTTGTCATTGTTAGATGGGAGTTAGAATTTCGGGGGGGCGGGGAGCAAGTATATAAAATGCCACTACTCAATTACATCACATTATATCAATTGTATATATTAGCAACATGACTTATGACTGTTGAAACTGACATGATAATCTTGCAAAGTTACTCTTTTTTTCTCTTTTCCATAGTGTGTTCTTTGGAAGAAAATTACTAGATAAAACTCACACTTGTGGAGTAGGGAATTGTGCTCCATTTTCTTCAGGACAAAGTACATTCAGAAATTCCTTGGAATTCTTCTGAATAGAAAATTTGTGTTTTGTCTCCATTTTGTTTATTTATTCAATCATTTATTTACATTAATATGAATTCAGAATTTTACTTTACACATTAGGTTAAAATTCATTAGTACTTGATTTTGTTGCTCAAATTGTTTGAGAAATGGCTCTTTCTGTGGGTTAATAGTTATAAATAAAACTGCTAAAAACACTGGAGTTTAGGTGTCCGTGTGAACATAACTTTTAGTCAGTTGGATAAGTAGAGAGGATGATGGCTGGATGATAGAGGAAAACTGTATTTTCATTTTAAAAAAACTGCCAAGTGTCTGCTGAAGTGGTTGTGCTATTTTGAATTTCCATCAGCATGAATAACACCCTGACTCTACATCTGTGCAAGCAATTTATATTGCCAGTTTTTAAAGAAGCCAACCCCCCTCACTATTGTAATTATAAGACAATAATTAATTATCTGAGACCTACTGCTTACTCTAGTTTGTTTTGTTCGTTTGTTTTTGTTTTTGTTGTTGCTTTTCTCACATTAATCTTACATCTTCTCTTGAAATACTTTGGAAAAAATCTCTCTTTTTCTGGAATACTTTTGAGGTGGATTATATTGGTTCTTTTGTCAGCTGTCTATTTTCAGAGTTGTGTTCTGTTTTTCTGGCCCAATACTTCCTCATTTCCTAACACTTTTATTGCTTCATTCTTCTTTTAACATTTTCTGTTGTCTAAATGAGAACTCTTGAGAAAGAAATCAATGATTTATCTGCTCTATATATGTCCAAGAACCAAATACTCATCTTCTTAAATGTTTAGTTAATGGGGACATTTGCATGTACACATAAACTTTTTTTAAAATTTCACTAAGATTTTCTTTGTAGCTTAATAAGCTTACAATATTTTCTTACACATTTTTTTTATAAATTATACCAACATTACAAAGTAAATTCTTCTCATCTTATGCAAGTGATTTCTAACTCATGTTTTGAATCTAATGTAACCCTGATACGAAAACTAACAATACTATATGAAAGAAAATTAAAGCCAATGGCATTCATAGTAGAATATAAACAAGTTATTAAGCAGTTTAAAATAAATTTTTAGCAAGGTTTCCTCCTGACGTGCCGATTAAATAATCTATTAGGATAATTCAACACATTAATGGAATAAAAAAGAAGAGAAAAATATTTTTAAGGTAGATGCAGAATGTAAACTTGATAAGTATCAAGTCATTTATACTAAGTTAGCATATTAGAAGAAAAAAACTTCCTTATAAAGGTAAATGATATCTACTAAATACCTGCAGCAAACATCATACTTGATATTATATCTTTACAAATTGTTCCTTTGTAAATCAGAATAAATAATAACGCATTGACTGACCACCTCTATTCACCATTTAACTAGAATTTGGAGTTTCTTAATATGTGGGCATGAAGCCCAAGTATTAATTAAAAAGAAAAAAAAACTAAAGAATAAAAACTATGCCCATTATTTCTTGAAGGTACAGGTGAATTTAACATTTACAAAATAATTAATGGACATATTTTTATAACTAATAAGAGCATAGCAAGTATGCTAGGTATAACATTAATATATAAAATGTAAGAAATACCATATTATAAATTTTAATATATAATTCATACTTAATAGAGAAAAACATATTTTTAAAGTAGTGCTATAAATAACTCTTGTGTCAAAGAACAAATCTGAGTAAATTAGAAACATGCAGGACTGAAGATATATAATCCATACATTTGTATCTATATCATTTTCTATGTCTATACTCATATAGTCATAAATCTTTGGTAAGGATCGTCTAGGTAGGAAGTAGAGGCAGTACAGAGAGTACCCACAAGTAAATTAACAATGACCAATTAATTATGGATTATACATTCAAGTCTATATTTTAAAAGAGATTGAGTAAGAAAGAGTAGTAACGTAAGAAGAAAACCAGGAGGATATGAGGTTTGTCTGAAAACAACCAGCCATAAATACCTCTATTTGTCATATTATGGTTGGATACTTTCCAGATAGCCCTCATATGTTATATTATGTATATGAAAAATACTTCAAATTTTCACATTTACAAAGTATTTCAAAAAGAAAAGTAAGGCCAGCTCTGAAAAATTCTGCTCTGAAGTTGACCATTGGATTTGGCAAGATTTCCATTGTAGTTAACCTTGAGTAGAGCCATTTCTGCATGGCAGTGGGTTGGAAACTCCTGTAAATCACCTACGGGCAGTACCATATGATTTGTGTGTGGCTGCACTGGAAACTAGAGACCGTACCCAGTGTATTCTGACAGCACATGTAAAAAGAGTGTGTGGTCAACATGATCTTGACCATCATGTCAGCCTACATATGACTGATTTCCTCTGATACATCACATAGTCTAACATTATGTTGTTTACATTAAAGGAGACATCATGCTTCATACAATCTAAGATGATATCAATGACAAGATCCACCATCATTCTATGTGTCACTTAGGATGAAAGAAAAAGAGAACCCAAACCATAACCAATGGAATTACGGCAGTGCCATCAACTGTAAGACCTATTACAGAGATGATAACATGTAGGGAAAACCGTGCCTTTGAATTGATGAAGTACTGTAACATTTCCTCCTGAATAAATTGAGACATTACTTTTGTATTAAGCAACTGACAAATCAATCAGTAATCTAGGCCAGTGATTAATTCCTTTGCAGCTAGGTAGTGAGGAGAAGAATGGTCTCTAATAATCAATGGAGATCTCTTAAGGAGAATACAGAAAATAAAAAGTGCTTTGTTTCAAAGGCAAAGCATGTTTAAACTTGGCACTGTGCTTGTTTTAGTGCCTGTTTATGGCTGATACACAGTATATATTCTTAAATTCAATTACCATAAATAATTTAATATAAAATTATATTTTAATAGAAAATTAATAAATATTTGTATTATGCAGATTAATGCAAATATTAAAGTTTATTTCAATGGTAAACTTTTTTGGAATTTTGATCTCCAGCTCACTGACCAGTAAGTAATGTGAAAAAAACAAGTAGATAATTATTTTTTTAAATTGATGGTGCTGGGGGAAGCCCGGATGGCTCAGTGGCTTAAGCGCTTGCTTTGCAGCCCCAGGGGCCAAGGAGCAAATCCCAGCCCTGGCCCATGTGGACCCATGTGCTGAACTGGGGTGAGCTTCCCATGCAGGAGGCCCCCAGCCCAGTTCCCACTCTGCACAGCCCCTGCCCACCTGTGTGGAACAAAACCATGTTGAAAACTGATGACATACAACTGTGGAGACTGCTCTGGGCCTTCCCCCTTCTCTCTGTCTCTGTCTGCTGCTGTCTCTCTCTGTCTCTGTCAAACACAATAAAGTAAATTCTTAAAAAAAATTGGTGGTGCTAAGAATGAGGCTTACTTTTATCTGGATAGCAAACACTGACAATAGAAAATGTTTGTGTACGATCAAAAAGCATTTTTTAATTTTCTTTAAATCTGGTCAGTAGTGTTTTGAAATGGTGGTTAACTTCTCTCTGTCTGTCTCTCTCTCCTCTTAATTGTGTTCATGACCATGATGAGATTTATCTGAATGGCATGAAAAATTCAATTTAAAAGAATGTTAACATGGTAGGCCCTCAGACACGGGTCTGCAATGTGGAGGGGTGTTCATCTTATAAATAATAGATTCTGATATTATAGGCAGAATATCATCACTTCTTTGAAGGATACTTTAAATGCTAGCATTATGTTTATTTTTTTCTTTGTTATTCAGTGAAATTGCCCCTCAGGTTTTAAGTAATTTTGTGGCTGGGGCTTCTAGATTTTATGTTGTTACTTTATCAGTTTGTAATAGAATGAACTCTGCCATAGGCAAGTTATTCTAATGTAAAATTTTGAGAAAATACAATGTAAACTATTTGCATATTAAGCATTGTGTTTTCCATATATAGATATAGATATAGATAGATATAGATATAGATATAGATAGATATAGATATATAGAGATATATTTATACATAGTAGTATAACATACCTTGTGCAGAATTATTGAAAGTTTGGCTTATTTAACTGAAAAAACGGGTTTCCTAGATTGTATATGAAGGCTGTCCAGAAAGTATCCCATCACGTATTATAAAAAAGACACATTTATATCTGGGTTTTTTTCCAGACAGGCCTCATATTTGGAATATCATGAAGGTTTTTCTAATAGCCACATAACCAGCAGGCTCATGACACTTATGGTTAGTCCTGAAGAAATCTGAAATATGTGTGTGGAAATATTTTAATAATGTTGAAAGAACACACGCTCCTCCAGTCCTTTCATCCTGTTAATTCTGGAGTAAAAAGAAGTTAAACAAACAAACAAAAGGTAGGAATGAAGAACAGGAAATACAGGGTTCGGTGGAAATAACTCCCTTTTTAAAGCAGTATTGCAAAATCATACATATTTACAATTTTGTAATAAACGATTTGGTATAGATTACCAGCTCATAGAAAGGGATGTTATTTCTGCTGGATCCTGTATGTTTATGATTTATAGCTTATCAGTAGAACAAGTAAATGGCATAATAAGAATGTATTTGGAAAAAGAGTCAATGATTTAGAAGATATTTTTTAAGAAAAATTTGGCTTGTTAAAAAAAAACACACATAAAATCTAATAAAGGAGTTATTACCTAGAAAGAAATTATAACAGATAATATTTCAAAGAAAGAAATAAGATAGAATTAAAAATAGTACATCTCATTTCAAAGTGTCATATTTTAAAGAATGTGGGTGAAACACCAAATAAAGTGGAAATGTATAAAGTTTTAAAATTCTATCTAATGACTATTTATCACTGAAATTTGATGAAAGAGAAAAATAATAAAGATGCTACTTTTGGAATATTATGTATATCTGTGCATGTGTGAGTATAAAATAATATCCTAATAGATATTATATGATTTTAAGTGCTGAAATAAAATAAAGAATATTTTCAATATAGATTTAAAACGATTGCCAAGAAAGAATATAATTAGGGATTTCTATGATCTAGCTCTCCCAGATGTGTGACTTGGGAGGGATACTCTAGAAACTCCTGACCTGACTGAAAATATGGAATCTGTCTTCAGAACTAAATCATGATTAAAATCGTAAAATTGGCTGATGATATAGGAAGAAATACACATTTGAAAATCCACTTATTTATAAATTTATATCAAACAAAAATTCAGAAATAAGTGCATGTCATACGAGTAAGATTAAAAAACGTGTATATCCCAAGGGGAGAATTTAATATTTTCCCCTAGAGGAAAATAAAATTTATGAGTAATTTTAAACATAGATGTTACTAAGTGCATATTTTTATGAGATCATTCTAGAAGCAATGTAGAAAATAGAATACAGAATATCTTGCATAATCTGTGGCAACAATGTCCTTGTCATTGCTATAACAATGTATTGGAAAAGTATTTTATGTGGTCATAAGAAATTCATTTCTTATTCAATGACTCTTGAATATATCTGATGATTATGTTAGGGGAAATACTATCTACACAGGCTTTTCATATGAATTTACAAAAATGCTTTACATAATAATGCAATAATTTTTTTACATATTATATTTCTAAAAGAAATCATAGAAAGGTAAAACAGTCATGCTTTTTTTTTTTTTTTTTTAAATTTTTTTTATCTTTTCACATTTATAGACAGAAATTATCTTTTTGTCTTCAGTGCATAGTTATTTCTATTTTACTTTTTGACAGATAGAGAGAGAGACAGAGACAGAGACAGTTAGAGAACCGAACTGTGGGAACTCCCCAGTTCAGCATGTGGGTCCTGCCTGGGCCGGAGCCGGGAT
>PVKE010034031.1:0-17605 GCA_004027555.1 Craseonycteris thonglongyai | reverse complement strand
CAAAATGTATTGTCTGGGTGGGCGGAGATCACAGTGTCAGGCTGCCAGAATTCTAGGAATTTATGACCTTGGCAAATTCCCAGAATGCATTAAACTATTGCTAGAAAGTTTTGTCTTCTACAATCGCTTCAAAGTCCATGGTACACGGAATTCCACCCCAGACATTGCGAGCGATCGACGATCGACCAAAATTGGCCTCACGATTGACCGGTTGACCGCGATCGACTTGTTGGCCACCCCTGCCCTATGGCACCATGACATGCCACAAGACATCCACAGTAAGCTCCTCACTTACTGACCAGTTCGCTTAACGACATAGTCATAGGCACAGAACTTGATTGTTAAGTGAGCAATGCCTGTAATGTGACTGTGTAAATGGTCACTGTTCCTCTCTTGTGACCCTGTATGTCAAAGTTGTCCAGATGCAGTCCAGCTCCTCAGTGGATCAGTATAACTGTGGACTTGGAATTATATCTCCTCTGTTTGCTCTGCCCTGTATTTATAGATATAAATGGTGTTTAAATTTGCTAATAAAGACAAATCCATGTTTCAATGAGATCACCATTGCTAAATGATTATTTATCAATGTATTTATTTCCACCAAAGATTAATTCCAAGATCATAAAGCAAGGAGAATTTACAGACCTGTTTGGAATATGTCTTTGAATTCTAATACCTCTGACAAAAGCTATTACAGCTGTGTGCATCTCTCTGCTGGATGAGTGAAATGCTTTTCTATGGGCACTAAGGTGAACTCCCTTCTTTCTCATCTCCTAGAAATGTTAACCAGCTGGACCTCTGTTCAGCGACTTCTGTGAAGTGTTGTGTTCTGACAGCTTGCTTGATGGATGAAGCTATCAGCATATCCTCCATCCAGAGAGGAGGAGGACATTACCTCACCTATCAACTCCATAAATCAGACGAATAAAAATTAGTAACAAGCTAGGTCCAGGGTTTCTTTCTCATTTTAGCATTCTTCATAGATCATAATCTTTGGAATGTGCTCCAAGAAAAAAAAAAAAAAGACTACTATTCCTTTTTTTTAAAGAATTAATATTGATTTACTTTATGAAAGAACTTAGCGAGACATCTGGAAAAACCTGTGCTCTATGCACAAACCTGTCATCGGTGGCCTGGAATAATATCTTTTGGGGTTGGAAGAGGTCTCATCTCGAGTACAGTGAGGGAGCTGTGAGAGGAAATAGCAATGCCAGAGGGGACCTGGGCAGAGTGAGCAGGTCAAAGGGAGACAACCAAGGGCACCCGAGAGGGGGGAAAGTCCTTCCTTGCCCATCAGAGGTGACCACTTCCACAGCTTCCTGGCTGTTTCCTTACAAACCTGCCTGCTGTGTCCATACCAGTTTCCCCTGGTCGACTCTGAGCCCCTTGGTGGCAAGACCTGAGACTCATTCACTTTGTTTCCTCAGATTCCAAGCCCTGTGCCCCATAGAGGGACACAGTCAAAGGTCAATAAAGGAATGAATGGGTTCAAGCATTCTAGTAAAATAACTAGGGTAAGTCTCAAGGCAGAAAGAACTCCATAGCCTGGTGGAAATATGCAGGAGACATTACCCAGATAGTGAATATGTAAAAAGGCATTAGGGGCAGTAAACTGTACCAATAAACATGGGCTCTCCTACTTTATTCTCAGCTGAGAAAACAAGATTCATAGATTTCGAACAGATGATGCTGGGAGTATTATATAGCAAGTTCCTCACTGGGAAAGAAAACATCAGTTAGGTCCTACATTTTTCTAGGTCACCACATTTGCCACTTGGCCCTGCTCCAAGTTGGCATTCATGGAATTGGTAGGCTTGTATTTCCCTCATGGTCATTATTCCTCCCTCGGGACTTGGAGTAGTTTTAAGTCCACCGTGATTCGGCTTCCAGCTCTGCCTGGTCCTCCTATGTTCATGTTACTTATGCTCTGGGACTTAGCTTGTCCATCTATAAAGTACAAATGTCAAGACCTGTGCCTCGGCTGCTTAAGCAAGAATTGGAAAAGAGGAAGGTGTTGTCAGGGAAGTCTGGAAGGTATTTGTTTGGGAGAAGGGTAAAAATAGCCAAAAAGCAGATAAATGCAGTCAAATATTTTGTCATATGCTTGGCCTTAAAATCTTTACCACTCTTCATGAAAATGGAAACATGTCCTTTTGCAGGGTGACAGCTGCCATTGGCTGCAAGAAGCTGCTGTCTGCTACTGATAAACAAATGGCAGCTTCCCCTGAGTGGGTCCATATATTGCCTGGAGCAGATTAGCGATTCTTTTTGCTGGTTTGTTTGCTTGTTTGTTTGTTTGTTTGTTTGTTTAGATCACTGAAAAAAAGATTTGGCTGGACTGGGTTATTTTCCTCTTGACCAAATCCTTTTGGTGTTTTGAAAACTTTCCAAGTGAGAAAATGAACCCTTTTACGCAGTTTGAGTCAGATGCTCAAAATATAAGATAAAAATAACGGTCTGGGAGGCTGCCGCACTGCGAGCTCTGCCCCTGGGATGGTTAACCCCTCAGAAGGCCTTTCAGCACAATGAGCAACTCCCTGGGCTTTTGCTAGAGTTGGTCCTTCTCGCTTTTCATCTGGGATGCCCTTCTTCTGACCCATGCAAAGCTGCTGTGATTACGGAAAGGAAAGTTGGGTGTGATCCAAATGGCAAAGTGCTCTTTCCAAGCCATCTGCGTTGTGGTGCTTTCCCCCATTGAAGGGATCAGTTTTTGCATTTAATTCTCTGTTTCTAAGGAGCTTATGCAGTCACTTCTCTCTCCTGGGCAATTTAGTAAATCTGATTAATCAGTGTGTCAATTGTAATAACAACAGAAATAACATGGTTGATATTAAAAGCTAACATTCAGTGAATGTATGCCGGCTACTTTATATACATATTAAACATTGTTCCGTTTTATCCTCATAACATATTCATGAAGTAGATGTTGTTAATAGTCTCCATTTTACAGATAGGAAAATGAAGCTCAGGGAAGCTACAAGCCTCACCCCAAATCTCAGAGCTTTTGGCAGGCAAGAATTCCAACATAGGCCTGCCTGCGCAGAGTCTACATCCTGAGCCCCTGGGCGATGCTGAGCGAGTGATGTCGGGCCCAGCATCCTGCTGGCCTGTCAGGACTGCAATTCTGGACCTGCAGTTCTCTCCCAACATAGCCTTTTCATCTTGATTTCAAACAGATTACTCCAGGCTGAGGCTTGAATGAATGTGAGAGCTTTGCCGCAGGTTGTAGTAAATATGAGGTTCAGAGAGCCAAAAATCTAGCATCCAGGGTTCCTGGAGTGTCAAGACTCCTTACTGGCTTTGAAAAGTGATAGTCATTAAGAATAACATGGGCCTGGGGACCCAGTGTTGTTGAGTTGGATGCATTTTGGAAACTCATTCAACATCTCGGGACCTAATTTATTCTTGAAGTTGGGGATTGGACTTAAGTGAGGGTTAATCAAGCAACCCAGTTGGCAGGAAATTTACACTCCACTAGAGGAAACAAAGTACCTGAACTCTGCGTTGGGACACTGGTTCATAATCAACTGGGATGCAGGGGACTTTTTCTCAGATATCCCTCAGTTTCATCCCCAAAGTACCCATTTGAAAGGAGATAGTAAAGCCAAAGGACAAGGCTACCTTTGGAAGATCTAAAACAAACTTGTCCAACCTAAGGCCTGCTAGCCACACGTGGCCTGGGACAGCTTTGAATGCTGCCCGATACAAATTCATAAACTTTCTGAAAACACTGAGGTTTTTGTGATTTTTTTTAAATTTTTTAATTTTTTTAGCTCATCGGCTATTGTTAATATATTTTATGTGTGGCCCAAGACCATTCCTCTCTTCCTATGTGGCCCAGGGAAGCCAAAAGGTTGGACACCCCTGATCTAGAATGAGGGGGAATCATTTATAAGTCGGGTCACCCAAAGTTGAAGGTAAAAGCTTGGTAGGAGGTGGATGAGTGTACATGTGAAGGGGACCCTTCCTCCAACCCAGGAAACAGGTGAGCTTCATGGCAGACCCGTGTGATTGAGGTATACACTGGGAAAGTGGCCCGGTGATGTTATCATTCTTGGGGACTCATTCTGCAAGTCAATGGGACCCCTGAGAAAGGTGGGTGGCTTTCAGGGCCCCAAGGGCTAAAATTTACTCCATTCATTGAAATACCTCATTTAAATTTAAATTTTAAAAAAGTAAAAATATAAAACAAAATAATAGCATTGTAAAATAATACACAAGGTACTGAAGGTTACCGTATGGGAGCCTGAACACCTTCCATTTCTTCTGTGAGGGTCCGTCCAAGCCTGCCATCTTTCTGACAGTATAACATTCTCAAAAACCTTCAATTCAATTCTCGTATGACTTTTTAAAATTATTATTTCCCTTACTTTTCTGTTATAGCTTTCTTAAACTCTTAAACGCTTTATTAGTGGAATGTGGGAGTTCCTAGCTTAACCTGCCATGTCTATTGTTTTCTCTCATATTTTATATTTTGTGTGTGTGTGTTTACTATGTTCCAGGTGATATTCTTCCAAACTTCCCAATAAATGATTTTATTTTAGTGATAATGTGTTTAGTTTCTAGGAATATTTTCTGTTTTGACATTGCTCCTTTTTTCATAGCAGCATGTTCTTGTTTTATGGGTGCAAAATTGTCTCAACACAATGAGCATACTAATTTGAATTTTCAGACATTTTTATCTGTATCTGATAGTATCTGCTTTCTCCAGAACAAATGTTCCTCTTCCTTTCCTCCCTCTTCCTCCCTCTCCTCTCCCCTTTCTTCATAGTCTTAATTTTCCTCTTAATTCATGCTCTTGGTTTGTCTCAGATGTCTGCTGACCTTTGAAGGGCCATGTTAGTATATTGGGATCCTCTTTGTGCTCCGGCTTCTCACCCGAGTGCTTGGGCTGACTTCCGCTTCCATGAAAGTGGAGGGGTCATGCCAACGTGGGCTCCTTTTAGGGAGCAAGGGCAAAGAACAGCTCCACAACGCCAACGTAAAGCAGGCTTGACCCTGTGGTAAAGGTATGGGAAGCTCTTTGGCATATTTCCCTCTAGTTAGAGCGGCCATCTCTTTCTTCCTCTAGTGGAGAGATTTAGAATTCCCTAAGGATCCCTCTGCCTCTTCCCATGGTCCCTTTCCAAGAAGACCTGTTCTGTGCACTGTTACCTTCCTGCAGGTCTCTGGCTTGGCCAGGTGGGAAGGAGGGAGAGGGCAGGGCCAAAAAATGGGAAGAACATCCCCTGCCTCGGCTACCCCAACATGGAGCCTGGCTCTGCCAAGGAAACGGCTCCCTTCTCTGCCAGAATTCCTCTCCCTCCTGCCAGCCTTCTTTTGTGCAAGTTCCAGATTGCTTTTCTGCTGCTCCCGTTTAACCATCTATATAACCCCCATTTACTTTTGCTTTAGAAAAGTCATTTTTAAATTTCTGGTCTGCTTATAATACCCCCATTGTTTTCAGTCCTGCTATAGTTTTGCTTTGTTTTGTTTGTTTTTCCCCCATTAAAATTTGCCACCATTTCAATCAAATTTGAGAGACAGAGAAGGAAATCATATACACTCAATTTTCTATCTTGATTAGGGAGATGCCGCCTGCATTCTTAATGATCTCAGGTCTTTACAATCTTGGGGGGGAAGGGATAAGGTTAAAATTTTGAATTAGAAGGCTTAGAAATATTTGCCCATTGAAATTTGATTCCAATTGCTTGGCAGGATATGACATTTCAGCCTGCTTCAATATGCTTCAATAGATAACTATTTTATTTCCCCCCTTTCTTTCTTGAATTAGACAGAAGAACATATCCCTACCCTGGCAACGTTTGATATTAAGTCCTCTCTGCCTTACAGAAAGGGGGGTCACTTTTTGTTTGTTTGTCTGGTTGCTAATAATTTGGACTCTATTGGTAAAGAACAAGACAATACATTTTGCCAAGTGAGGTAGGTTGAGGAATAGAGATCAGGTAAAGCTGAGAATTGAGAAAAGCCTGGGGGGGATGAGATGGCTTTGCGACAGAGCCCTGGACATGTAGGAACTGCTGCTGGAAAAGCTGTCCAAGCAGAGAGAGATCCTGCTTTGGGGGACGATTGTAGAGTAAGGGGCATTTCCTGCTCGAGCGATGCCTCAACTTCAATAATTTCACAAGCGTATAAATATAAACAGCCATATAAATATTGAGTACTTCCCATGCTCCAGGCACTGTGCTACGTGCTTTATCCACATCATCCCATGTAATCCTTACAACTCGAGCTAAATGGATGTCATGTGCTGGATATGGTCTATTGCCATTTAACATCATTCACATCTTTCTGTAGAACTTCCTATGTTGCAGGTGTGGGAAATATAAGAACGACATTGCCCAGATTCCCTTGAATAGGATTCTGGATGCAAGGAAGTTTTCCACCTGAAAGAGGAGCTGGCCCAAGCTTTGGGAGGTGGACATGAGGTGGTGACTATTTGCTTGCTACTGTTGATGCTAGCAAGTAAGGTCAGATGGATGCGAGCGTTCGCCGCAGAGAATTTCATATTTCAGTGTCTGGCCACCAGCTTTGTGGGGTGAGCACAGGGCCGGCAGCAGCACAGCATCTTCATGGTCTCTGGACTTCATCCCTGGTGGCAGGCACGGGAAGTCCATGATCTATTGGTGGCTCATCTGGCTTCTACTACTCTAGTCTACCCTCCAATTTTGTAAGCACTATATGCCGGTATTAGATCCAATGCTACTTGAAAAACCTGGAATATTTTTCTGTATTATACTCATGTGCACTATTATCATTTCCAATGAGGCTCAAAGAGGGTAAGTAGCATACCAAAGTTCACCGAACTATTTGGTGGAGCTAGATTTGAACCCAGATGTAATAGACTCCAAGGGCCATGCGCTTTACTACTACACTTTATGGTTTCTTGTTCCCCACCTGAAATCGACTCATACTAATGTAGACTGTTCAGTTCTTAATATTCAAAGAACTGGTCCTAAGACTGGTCCAGTAGCAACGTAAGCTACACTTTCAGGATGAGTGGGTCATGACTGTGGCCAGGGGTTCCACAAAGCTCAAACTTTTGCCTTCATCTCCTTAACCAAGGTGCTCTGAATGAGGTAACTCAAATCCTTCAAATCACTCCACCAGCTCTGCAGTTTCTACAGATCTTAAAAAGTAAATTTGAGGGGACAGTTGTGGGGGGAGGTGGGAGTGGGCACTAGATATAAGGTGATGGAAGGGGAACTGATACTGGGTGATGGGCACATAATGCGATGCATGGATGATGTGAGGTGGACTTGTACATCTGTAAACTGTCTAATTGTTACCAACCAATGTAACCTCATCAAATTTAACAATTAATTAAAAAAAAAACAAAAAAAAACAAAACATTAAAACAGTTGGTGAACTTAAAAAAAAAAAAAAAAAAGTAAATTTGATTAACTTTGTGTAATATATACAGTCAGGTAAGCAGGAACTTGCAAATTCCTTTTGAAATGACAATAATGGAAATACTCTTGAACCTGTAAAAAGAAAGCCTTGGCAATTTTCATATTCCCATCACCTTCCCCCACTGATACTTTATTAAATTGTGAGTAAAAGCGGAATATCCCAGCGGTGAGCCAGTGATCCAGAAGATATGTTTTGAGAATTTGTTTTCCCAGATCAAGAACAGTTTGTTGCTATAAAGATATTCATCATTTTAAGAGAAAGAACTTGTGAGTGATGGTTATTGTACACTTGTTTGACTCCAAGATCTAACAGGACCTAGGTTATTCACCATAATTAAAAGGGATTTGGGTCTGAGCTTCCTTCTGTATTCTCCGGTCTTATAGAGAGGACAGAGGGCTGTAAAAATGCGCTAATGGACATCTCAGTTCAGATGAAATGCTTCATTCCTGCAGTAATGCACTCATGATGCTGTGTGCGTTAGTGCCGCTGAGTTCAGAAAAGCTTAGGGATTACCTAGTTGGTGCTCTTAAGCCATGTGTCCATTGCTCTATGCACATGCTAAAATCATAGATGCTCCACTTCAGACAGCAAGGAGCAAGGTAAGCCCATTGTAATTGGGATGAACACTGACGTCTGATGGAGAAATCACAGGTGGATAATATGGAAAGGTCCTGAATCATTCTGGTTGTCACTTCTAAGCACTTCGACTGTTTATCCAGTATGGATATACTGAGGACACTCAAGATCTAATTGAAAGTGGTTGGGATTGGGGACACTATGTGGTATTACATTGGGGACCTATATTGATTCATACAGTGGAGGAGGGAAAGAGTGAGATTCATAGAGGCTGAGAGGGCTATTATACACTTCAATTAGGTACTTCATAAAAATCTATTTTACAGGCCTACCCTAACTGCGTGTATCTAAGCATCACTAAAATTAGGCCAGGAAAATTCTCTTTAGTCAGAGAATCCTTCAAGAGTATAAACTGCTTATATTACTTCCAGGTATTTGTGAAGGAGAACTGGATATAGCCACTGTAAGCTTTCATTTGTGAGAGTTCTGGTATGTATGGTGAACCTAGTCAAAAGACCTAAGGAAGACATTAAAACTATTTTCACATTAAAAGGGCAATTTGTAATCTGAGTTTGGGATCTCAGGATAATAGTGTTATAGAGGTTCATTGTGAATTTAAGAAAAGCAGCATTCACTTTTCCACAGGAATAAGTCATACTTTTCCTAAAAGGAGTTAATGGAAGCCTCCAGCTCAAGTACACGCCAAGGATACATTTTTGTCTTGTGGTTCTGAATGATCGCTTTTTTGGCAGCCTCTTTCACTTATGTGAAACATAATGAAGAACTTGATAGGCAACAAAAAGACCTCTTAGCAACCAAGTAATGTTCAGAGTCCCGGTATTCAAGGTCATGTACTTTACCTACAAAAGAATCTCTTGGGTGCTAGCAGAGCTTGATTTTCTGGTTATGAAACAGTTTGGAAGCAGCAACTAGAAGAGATGGCCAGGTAGCTACTACAAATGCAAGTAGAATTGAATGCTATAATATGTAGAAATGAGAATTCAAAGAACGCCGTCGGCCTAAGTCATTTCCTGTGTTGGAAAATAGCCAGTCAGTAACTCAAATTCCTTAAATAAATTTCAAGGGCATATATTACATCCCAGAATAATCATGTTCATAACGAGCACCCCGAGGCATCAATGAAGTATTTGGAATTCTCTTTTTAAACTGCAAGAAAGAGTGAACAAATTTTAGAAAGGTTGTCATCCAGAAAGACAAAAACTAAAATTGGTGGTTGGAGAGATGAAAAATCTTTATTTATTTGGGACTCCTTATATTTCCAGATGAATTCATTTCCCATAAGTGTCCCATAGCCAGTGTTTTACTATGAGAGATTTTACCTGAGAGAAAAGAAAAAAAATAGGTATATTATCTATTCCTGGCTACAAGGTATATATAAATATGAATATGTTAGTAAATTTGTCAACATGTGTGTGTACACATATAAGCATATAACATTTCCACACAGTTTACAGTGAGTACATATGGGTATGTATATGTAGCCATCCAAATCTTTCTGTAATCAGAAGCTTTTTAAAAAGTGTGTGAAGGTTTAAATCTTAGGATCTGGTTAGATTTTTCAGTTTTGACATTGCTTAGTGATTCAGGCTAGGTATTACTTTATCTGTTTGTTATAACTTCCCCCTGCCCATAAGGAAACTGTGTTTTCCTTGTATGTCTAAGGTTCTTCCAATGTTCTGTAGAGACAAGCTACGGAAAATAAAGTATCCAGTTTTTTACAGTGGTAGAATCTCACAAACTAGATTTTGTTGATGAGACCACACAATATTATTTAGCATATATTTCTATTTCCCATAATATTATAAACTACGATATTTACATCTAAAGTCTTGATTAAATTCAGATCCAATTTTTTTTTTTAAGGATACCTCATAGGTGAGACTATGACTTCCCATTGAATTACATCAAAAGGCTCACAATGTCTGCCTGTCTTTCCATTAATGCCTTCAAAATTGATCAGTCAAATCAGGTGTTGTCAACTTGATCCATCCATTATAATATTCTCCAATAAAATTTTACCTAATACTTTGAGCAGTCATTGATCAGTGTCTAGATTAGACTCATTGTTTCACTGAGTGTTTCAAAATGATACTTTTCTAAGTCCACTATTCCTTACGCTTTTATTAGCTGGAACTCTATAAAGAAAAAGTTGCCCTTGTCAACTAATTGGAAACCCAAAAAGCACATTTAAAACAGGGAAGGCAGCGTAGCTGTAAAGCCCACGCTTTTACCATTATGTTATGCTGGGAAGATACTGCTAGCCTATCGGTGTGAAGTGATAAATCCAGGCCTGGCATCAGAAGGCTCTAGGAAGTGGCGGGCCTCATTCGTAGGTCCCAAGAGAGTCTATCCAGGTTGAAGGTGGATTCCTATTGGAAGATGGAGTGAGAACATAGGGCCCAGCTATAGGGAGCGAAGGCTAGCCAAGTTTAGGCACATTTTCAGGTGCATTCCAGGAGGCTAATGCAAGCACAGAACTGGAGTGTGATGGAGAAATCGAACAGAGACTCGGGAATAGAGACCAGGGACGCTGGATGGGGTTGAAAACGGGAGGAAGAATATCAATGGACATGAGAGGGTCTAGGCTCTCTCAACCTAAGCAAAAAGGAAACCCCCAAAGAGTGGCTGGGCTCCTTGAAGGGGCTCGGGGATGGAGGATAAATGTGGGGCAGAGCCCTGAGCGGGCTCTGAAAGGTGTTTGTGAAGGGCCTGCATTTGGATGGTTGATGAATTGTGTTGTCCCACTTGGTTCCTGAGACATCTACGCCTCCTCAGCTGGTTTTGCCTCAGCCATTCCCCATGGACCCTAATTAGAAACCCCACTCCCTCATATGACAGAACAAAAGACCTGGTTTCCAAAGGGACATAATCATAGAAAATGGGGCCAATACTGACTTCATATAGCCACTACATTCCCACCGGTTCAAACAGTGCTACCTGGTCATCATGCTTTTGTCCACATCTGATCCTACTCCCATCACAATCACATAAATTAAAAAAAAAAGAAAAAAAAAAGTTGGAGCATTTTAGGTTCCAGAGCTGTGCCGTCTAGGCCAGAATGACTATGATTTGTAAATGCAAAGAACTGCCGGGCCTCTGCCCGTCTCCCTGGCTTCTGACCCTCTGTCCATTTATGATCTTTCAGAAAACCATGCCTGCTATTCTATTTCAGACTTGAGGAACTGACTGTTAAAAACCAAACCACACCAACCAATTAAATTTCTTTTTCTTCTTGCTGCATTACACACAAGAGTGCCGAGAATTATTTTTAGACTTAAAAACTAGCAGTTTGCTGGCGCTTGCCATCCAATTTGTAACAAATTTTCAGAGATTAACACTTGCAAGGTTTTGGGCCAAGTTTAATCACAGAAGTAATTCTGTATTCCCTCAGTAGCTCAGCTCAGGGGATAAAAATAGCAATGCATTCTGGTTGGGTGAGTCTTGGCCATGGGGCTTTGCTCCCCAGTTGCTGTTTTAATGTTGTTATGGAATTGGTGTCCTTTTTTAAGGGCATGTTTGTGCAAGGCAGCATACGAGGGTTGTACAGTATCTGGCGTGCCATAGGCTCAGCAAGACCTTCAGCACGCTAGAAACAAGATCTTTCCCCAGAGCAAATGAAGAGAGTAATTGTGTCTGATTATCAGGCCAGATTTTACAACTCAGAAACAATATAGTACATGCTTTTTAAAAAAATTACTTTTGATAAATATGTTTAGTAAGTGAAAACTACTCCGTAACTATCATCGGGGTTCTGGCTTATCTTTTCTTGTGGAGTGGCCTCTAATCAATCCTTAAAAAAGGAAAAGAAACTGCCGCGGGAGGAACATAAAGCAGCCCTATGCCCATGTCTGCTCTGGTTTGTGTGTCTTCTTGTAGAAGCCCTGTTGTTTAAATCTGCCTATAAGAAGCAATGGTATCCCACAGGAAACAAGCGTCACTACCATCCATTTACGTTGCCCATCCTATGGAGATTTGATTCTGGACTCTAGACATTCCAATGTTCCTGGGTCTCCATATTCCTGTGGTGGATTTTCAAAACATGAAGGAAGTTCCCACAGCTGCCTACAGAGATAGGAGCATTCTTTTTGAGAACTTTCTCTCTCTTTTTGAGAACTTTCAACCCTCTTTGCTTCTTTTGCAGCATCTTACATCACGTCTTTCTCATTCATTGCTCACCTTGTATGATTCTATGAATGAAGATCTTGATGGCAGAATTCCTGAGCTTGTAACATACAGTCAGTCCTCCTTTACTTGATAACTATCATCCCAGGAAGACATATAGGTTCTTAGTGTTCATAACTAGGGTTAAATAAAAATGCACACGAGGATTCTGGCCGTTCCAAAGGCAAGTGACTTTGACATCGTGGAGGGAATTACTGACTCCTGCCAGGGTGGCCCTCAGTCTGCCTTTTGTTTCAAGCCCTCTTTTCTGCCACATATCACAATTCCTATCTAGCAACTCAAGCACCAATCTTTCACTTGGATGATTTCTCAGAAAATACATTTTCTTAACTGATCTATGATCTTCCATTGACATTTTTTTCATGAAATCATGCCATTTTAGAGTTGAAAATAAATTAAAGAACTAGTTCAGCATTTACTCAAAGTGTAATCAAAGAAACCCTGAGAAGAAGGATGTTGTGGAGAAAGGATTCCACAACTGTACTAGGTTTCTAGGGCTGCCATAGTGAAGTTCTACAGCCTGGGTGGCTTAAACAATAAACATTTTCACAGTTCTGGAGACGAGAGGTCTGAGACCAGGGGTGAGCAGGTGGGTTGGTTTCCTCTGAGGCCGCTCGCTTGACTGGCAGATGGGCCCCTGCTTACTCCCTGTGCCTCTATATCCTCTTCCCGTTATGAGGAGGTCTGCTAATGGCTTCATCTTTTAAAAAGACCAGACAAATTGGATTCGAGCCCCTCCTAATGACTTCATTATATCTTAAACTCTTCAAAGACCCTATTCTAAATACAGTCACCTTCTGAGGTACTGAGAGTTAGGACTTCAACATTTGACTTTGAGGAAGGACACAATTCAGCTCATAAAATGATCAAACAAGCTTGGGGAACATTCATGTCAACTCCCAAGTCCCATTGGCTAAATTTTAGAGGATCTCAGAGCCCCTTAAGGTAACAAGCTGATCTAAAGGCTTAATACGTTGTTTCCAAAATACATTTAATTTAGGGTAGCTTTTTTTTTCCAGAAAATTTTTAAATTCAACATAATTCAGAAGCACCAATTCTATCTGTCCCCTCCATTTTACAGATGAGAAAACTGAGGCCCAGATTTTAAAGTAACTTGGCTAAAATCAGTTTGTCAATAGTGGGAACATGACAAGATGTCACCGCTGTAGATTCACAACCCTAAGGAAGCTATGATCCACGTGGCCATTCTCCAAGCCAAGGCACATTTAAAGAAGGCTATTGTTTACATGAATCTCTTAAAGGAAATCAAAGAGCACCTACATGTCCACATCAACCCCCTCTGCCTTCCTCATTGTCCCAAATCTGCAGCATACTGTCCCGTATGGAACTTTTCAGTTACCCTGGACTTCATCGGCAAAACCAAATCAGAAAGGAACATCGCCTTTACCCCTGCCCATGAAACCTTCACTCTCTCCTCTTGCCCTCTTTTCCAGCTCTTTCCTGAGTGTAGTTACTATACCTCTTTCTGGAAGTCCTTACAGTCCTCTGTCTGCCTTTATGGACTTTCCTTACTATTTCTGATCCAGTACCAAAAATGCCAGAAGTACAATGTCTGGCAAAGATAGACTCTCCTCAGGGGCAAGAGTGGAGAGGAGGAAATTGAAACAGCAATGGCAGGGTGCAGAAGATGGGAAGACAAGGACCACGCTTGTGGTAATAACGCCTTGCCTCCCTGCCTGCCACCCTTTCTTCCTGTCTCTGTGTGCGTGTCTTAATCCTGTGCCTTGTCAAGGCAGCCCTCATTACTCATTTCAACAGATCCCACAGGGATAGAAATTGTGTGTGTGTGTGTATGTTGGGGGGCGGGGGCGGGGGGCTCCCTCTGACTTCTGCCCTTTGAGGAACAGCTCTGGTTCTCAGATTCCACACCTGGTAATTCCATTCACGTCACAGCCAACAACTCATCAGGAATGGCAGTCATTTATCATAGCACATCTTTCTGAGGTGGAAATGTCAGAAATGTTACTGATGGTGACAATTTACATAGGCAGGAATTGACAGCATACTTATTCAACTCAGGCCCTAGATGTGCTGCTTGCTGCCATCTCCTGTTACCAAAGCCCGCTAACCTACACATTTTTGTTTCAGAACCTCAGGGATACGAAAAGTATAAGGACAAATTATGACACATTTTGAATGACAGTAGCCATTCTGGTCTTCTCTGGAACGTTATCTGTGCTGAGTACTCAGCACTTGGCCCTTTGTGTGTGGTTTTAACGGTCTCCTGAGAACACGGGGCTTCTAAATCAATGGCACTCACGCTGTCTGTAGTTGGCATATGATAAGAAAGTGCTTTGGAGAGCCCAGTCCTAAACCCTCGGGATTCAGCCCCACTTGTCCTTTCTCCTGCCCCATCACTGCGATTGCCTGGTATCTCTTGATCCTTCAGCCTTGTCGCCTGTTCCTGGCCCATGATGTGCCCCTCAGCTCTGAAGGCAGAGCTGGCTTTGCCTTCTCCCCTTTGGCAAGTTCCTCAAACCGGGCGTGCCCGTACACTCTGGCTCTATCTGCTTCCAGCTCTTCAGATGACTGCCACCTTTGCTTCAACAAGCCCATGCCTCGATCCCGGCAATACTCTCACTGGCCCTGACACAGTTTCGTCCTCTCAAGATCAGGAATAAGGACATCTCTGGAGTTTAGAGCCCCCAAATATTCTCATTTCCCCAAGCTCCAAAAACTTCTTTTGCACTATAACTATTGTGCTGCTTCTTATGATGTCTGGGTTGATGATCTCAAAGGGCATTGGAGTTAACGTGCTCAAAAGCATAGGACTCAGGTTATCAGGTTGGCGTGCCGCCTGCTCAGAGGTGACGGGACAGACATAGCATGTAAGGACGTCCACAGGGTGATTGTGCCACACGAGGATTTCTTCTCTTTGACTTTTAATGCATTGCTAGATGTAGAGTGTGAGGCATAGTAACTAATCCTGAGAATGTTAAATGAAAGTGAAAATAGGTTTTTAAAAATCTGAACTTAAAAAAAAATCAGAACAGTATACATTGTTCCTTCCAAAAGAACCAGCCTTTGCATGATTCTTATCTCCAGTGATTTTTTTACTGAAGTCGTTTCTGATTTATTTTAATGGGCTTTCTGAAATCAGATGTGATGCTCATTATTCTTGCATGGTTATTGTATTCTTGCATTTCTCAAACAAACAAGGGAGCCAGGGGACCTGGGGATGCTAATTATTTCATAACCTTCGTACAGTGACAGCAAGCCTCTTCAACTCCAGTGTAGAAGAGGTAGCAAAAATACGGCCCTGAGGCCTGATGGAGGGTCCTCTAGGTCATCAGATAAATACAACAACAAAGCTTATCCAGATTTAGATCAATTCTGCAGCCACAGATTGTGCCTTCGGCCAATGTGCCTAACAGTGTTCCAGTGCAGTTACAGGTTAGCAGGGACAGCACAGACGTGAGACAATAGAACCAGATGTCCAGAGGACTGTCTGTCCTTCGTTTTTCTCCTTACTTCAATAATTTGCATTGATTAGTTTCAAGTATACCCCAGCTTGAAGCTGTGAGTATTGTTCTGGGGAAATCATGTGTGATCTCCAAGGTGTTGGCTCCCCACCCTTATCTTTCACAGATTTATCAATTACAAATATTATCCCATGACCACATGTCCACTGGCCCCTCCTGGTCTACAACGTGGCCACGGTAAGAGAGGTTTATGATTAGCATATGAATTAGATGGGGATCTGACATCTAGAGAAACATCCGGGGCCTGAAAAGGGCTCTTGGTGAATTGCTGAGGACCATCCATGACTCGAAGTCCTGTGTACTGAGAGAGGTACCTGGAGAACAATTCCAGCTAAAAGGGAGGAAACCAAAGAATTCCTTTCGGGTAGGTGAACTGTCACTTCCTGGTTCTTAGCATAGTCACTCCAGTTTACCTCTTTTTTTGTTTTTCTCCTTCTGCTTTCCTATCTGTCTGCCCCACTCTCAACCTCAGTTTCCCATTGTTTGTATTCAATTCCACATCATCACATATTTGTGTGTTTATCTATACCACTGAAGCATGGCTCCTTCATGCAGCTAGTCATGAGTAACTTATCCATACACAGTGGAGAAGGGAGAAGAGTCACAAAGGGGAAAGAAAGAAAATTGGTGCTAAATTGTGAGTCTATAGTTCAAACAGCCAAAGACACCTAGACTCAAATGCCTGTTCTGCCTTTACTGGCTGAGCAATTCTGGGAAACTTGCTGATCATCTCTGAGCCTTGGTTGCCTCATTTGCAAAACGGGCATAAGAACAGTCACATTTCAGGGTTTCTATAAGGATTTGAGATACTGTGTGTGGTTTCTAGCTCATAGTAGATGTTGAGGAGATAGTTGTTATTACACAGACACAGTTATAGTATATATACAACTGGACATGCTGCTTTTCTTATTTAATATTATACTATAACACAAGCTTCTTCCCATGCTCTTCAAAACTCTGCAAACATCATTTCTAAAATACTAGAGAACAGTTCATCAAAAGGATGTACTGTAATTACCGTATTTTTCGCTCCATAAGATGCAAGTTTCCTGCCTGGACCCGCTCTCCTTCCATGCAGTCCCTGCTTTCTGATCTGGCTGCAGGCTTCCCCACGGCATCATTAAGGTCCCCAACGTGCACTCTTCTTTGCAGTATTCACTTCATAAGACGCACACACGTTTCCCTCCACTTTTTTGGGGGGAAAAAGTGTGTCCTATGGAGTGAAAACTACGGTACACCTGTGTCTTTATTTTGTAACCCTTAAGTTGGTTTTGTTGTTATTTCTATTATAAAGCATGCTACATCTTTGAACATAAAGCTGTATGTGCACTTAGGTACAATTTCTGTGGACTGTCAAAGGTTTTGAATATCTTAAATTGGCGTGATACATAGTATCAAGTTACTTTCCAGAACTCCCATTAGCCAGGTATGCAGCTTCTCTCACCACAGACCGTTGGCAGCCCAAAGAGACACCATGGGTTGCCTACCCAAGAGCCATCGTTTTCCCTATTTCCCTGTTGATAGAGCCTTGCTCAGATGTCTGTGCTTCCTCTGGGAATAAATCTGGGTTGTCTAAATGGATTTTGGTAATCTCATTGCTCTTGCCAGTGATTGCTTGGAGATGGCCACATGACCCTCATGGCTCAGGAGATAAGATATGAGGTTTACTGGGCAATTTTTTTTTTTTTTTTTTTTTTAATTCTTAAAAAGAGGGATCCAAGATGGCGGCATGAGAGGAGAACGCCGATAACTGCCTGGGAAGGGCCTTGTGAACAGAGGGGAATCCACAGGGGAAACCCTGAGAAGAAACCTCAACTAAGAGAACCACACAACACGGAACAACACACAAAGGTTAGAGAAAAAAGGGGAGAGCGGGAGAGGGAAAGGGAAGCAGCGGTTCGGGGACAGAG
>PVKE010034030.1:0-17606 GCA_004027555.1 Craseonycteris thonglongyai | reverse complement strand
TATTCATAGCTTTTGTATTAATAAACCAAGGAAGTAAAGTAAATGAAAATACTAGTTATGTAGGTTTTTTTCTGTTAACTGTTTTGGGTTTTCTTTACCATTGCATGCATTTGAGCATAATGTTCTTGCTCTTTTTATCATGTAAATGCAGCATCTAAAAGTAACTTCAGATAAAATCATGTTGAATAGCTGGTCAAAATAATGCTTTCTTCTTGGTCTCACGAAGAAACAAACTCACCAGAATATTACCACTTTTCTCAAGTTTAAAATTATATAACATAAAACATCTGAGCTCAAGCCCAATCCTCACAGAGCAAAAGTAAAATGTCTAAGTGCTTATAGCCAGACCCGTTATATTTACAGTTCCAAACGCACCCACCAAACCATACAACATGTTTAGCATTTAGCTGTGTATTTTTAAACTATAGGAATTTTATCTTCTAGTCAACATTAAACCTCAGTATACTGTCCAAATTATAGTCATCTGAATGAAACTCAACAAAGCACGGGACTGTTTGTCACATATTATGCAAGAAATAATCCCAGAGGACATACTTAATGCAACATTGGAACTAATTTTCCCATAGGAATAAATTGAAATTTCAGCTTATTTCAAATTTTATGCATAGCATGAAACCTTATTAATATATATTTTTTCAAACATTCAAATTTACATTTGAGTTGTTAGAAAAAAATATGTACAGTTTTGGTTGATAAAGAAAAATACCAGATATATGGAATTTCTTCTCTATGTCAAGATGGGAAAACAAATCATGGTTTTGTATTCTTTGTTTTGTATGTACTTTTTTTTCTTTAATTGAAAGAGTTTTAACATTTAGTCTTGCTAGACTCCAATGTAAGATGAAGATGACTTTGTAAGCACCTGACCATTTATTTGTGAGCTTCCTACTGAAGCAGCAGCCTTCCCAGTGCTGAAGTGTGGCTGAAGAAAAGGTGCGTGCCCACCCACCAGCATCCCTGCCAAGGTTTCCGGGCCTTCAGACTCATACATGCTGAGCACTCTAAACCATTTTTCTCTGGAAACAACTCATGGAAGGAAGGGCCCATGTATTTGGCTAGAACAGAATAGGAGGCTTGTTAGATCACTTTCTTTAATAGCTTTCTAAAATACAGCCTTACAGTTAATCATGAAGTCTGTTACTTCTCTTACAGACTGCAGCTCAGCTGTGCCTAATGATGTGTGCCTATGCTGATGAGTGATGAATTTTTTTAAACTAAGCACTTAAATGGTTATAGAAATGAAGGAAAACATGGATATTTAGAAGCCTTTTTATATACATATTGCAGTGAGATGGTTTACAGCAGATTTCATTTTATTTCTGAAAATGTTGTAAACATGTAATTAGTAAAAAGATTTTGTAAAAAATATTGTCCTACATTTGTTTGTCTGTAAATATAATGCATAAGTTCTAAGTATAAATATGTCAATGTTATGTATGTTATTTTGAATTGCCTGTATGCCACCTTACACGCTGACATTAAAATAAAGGCCAGCACTTCAATAACATGAAATAAAGGTTGATTTGAAAATGTTCATACCTAAACCATGGTATCCTTGGCAGAAATGAAAGCGTATCTTATTCCTTAAAGGAAAATCGGTACAAACTGTATCCTCATATAGGCCCTTGAGATCAAAATGTACTTTTTAAAGGAAGTATAGATAGTATTGCCCTTTATTTGAAGTTGTATATAAGGCTTAACTCATGAGATATATGTGACATATTTGGACAGTTTTTCTCTCTGAAATTACCAACTGTGCTGTAGAGAAGGTTTTAGATCCCAACATGTTCTATTCTGATTAATCAAAGCAACAATGACCCTGGGGACTCATTCTTTTTTTAGGGGAAGAGAGAATAACAGAGAATTTATGTGCCAGGCACAGGTTAAGTATTTTCACATGCCTTATCTCTTTCAGTTTGATACCCTATTAGGTGAGCATTGTTGAGTAAGCAAAGTAAGTATTGACTTTAGTTTCTCACTTACAAAAAACATCTCCAAACTAGTCTTGTCTCCCATCTTTACTATGTGTGGGTTTTCCTAACATCTCATTTTCAATTCTGTTCTGCATTTATAATTTATATCCCTACCTGTTTCCCAGAAAAAGAGCTGAAGCAGCTTACAATAAGGTGGTTATTCCATGGCACCCCCTCCTCCCCAATAGAAACTAAAGGGATCATTTAAAAGGCAGGAAGGAAGCAACCTTTATTAAAATTTCAGTGTGTGTATTATGCTAGACACTATAAATGTCATAATTTCTACTGAACACTTGCTCATAAAAGGTTTTAGACTGAGTAAAATTAGAATCAGACATATTACAGGAATGACTGAAATTTTAATACATCACTTTAGCTAAGCCCATGAACAGTTTCTGCTAAAAAAAAGAGCCAGAGGGATCTTCACAAGGCTCCTAGGAATACTTTTCTTTACAGCAGTTTTCTTTTCAAAATATGAACAAGCCCTAGATCAACGGTAAAATCCTAATTCAGGGTTCAAAAATAACGTAATAGACAAAGTGACATAACCAGGCCACTCCTGGGGAATATCCAAATAAGCAACCTGTAGGTGAGTTATCTAATGGTAAAAGGTGTTACCTAGTCCACATCCTCCAGAATACCAGAGGAAAAGACAGAAAATACTTGGTCACTATTTCTTGCCTCTCCTCTTTTCCTTGTTCTTGCCTTTTGAATCCTTGCTATCACCTGCGTCCCTAGGCAATTTGAAACCGCCAATTTCTTTCCGTACCACAGTGCCTCGCCACCAGGCCTGGAGCTGGAAAAGAAGGGGGAAGTAAGTATAATTTATAACAGGCCTGGGCAGACTTTTTCAGGGCAAGGGCGACTTCTCCAAGTGTTGCGGTCCACCAGCTATTTATTTGATTATTCAGAGGGTCACTCCAAAATTGCTTGGTGGTACACCAGTGAACTGTGATCAGCATCTTGCCCAGCCTGATTTTATAGTATGCCTGGCAAGCTGCATTCTTCAGCATAAGGGAATTGTTTTTTGCTAAAGTAACTTCTGCCTGAGACATGGACATGACCAAGCATGCTTTCCCTTCAGCAGTGCTCCCCTGTTGTGGAGAACCCAGAGCTTAAGCCATGAACTCTAAAGTTCTCAAGGAGTAAAAATAAAGGAATCTGATTAGGCCAATCTTACCTTTCCATTTAGAAACCTGACTCCCTTATACTACTGCTCTTGATGAACATCCCAAGTTACCCATACCTAACAACCATTTGATCCTTTGGGTTGTTATTAATAGTTACCTGGGCCACAGGTAAAAAGCAAGCAATAAAAAATGTGCAGATAATCTATATTCAGTAACTTCCTAGTGCATATCAGATCTTTAATGATTGATTAAAGGATCAATAGTCCTCTTTTAAGAAAAGGATTAGATAGCTCCCTTGAATATCAGTTATTAGACAACTGTTCTGAATACAGTCTGGGCTACTTTAAAATCAGACTAAACCCTAAAGACTAGGGGCAAATCTAGTGAAAAGAAAACAAGTGGTCTTCAGCTTATTCTTAAATTGTTGCTCTCAGTTGAGGAACCCTGACAAATAGAAAACACCATAGGAGCTCTATAAATGCTTCCTAATTGTACATCTGACTTCAAATGGAAAGCTCAAGTTTGGGTTTGGATACCTGATCCTGAATGTACTTTAAAGCTTATTTTCTAAACCCACCCCCTAATACATATCCCAGACTACAGTTTGCATACTATAGGGTCTTAGCACTTACTCCTTTCAGAGACAAGGGCAATCCTCAAAACAACAGTTTCAGTCCCGCTAATAATGTTATTTTTGCTTAAAAATATTAACCAGAATCTGACCTACCAGTTTCATCATCACATAAAACTAAAATATTTCCTTTTTTCTACTTAACCCTTCACCTTTTTTGAAAACAGCTCTAATTAGAACTTAGCAGATAGCCTGGGCTAACTTACATAGTTTTAAAAAGCAGTAGGGCATTAGAACTTCAAGAATTATTTTGGTTCGAAATAGTATTCCTATATTTGACCACTGGGCACAAGTTCTCGGTATTGCTTCCGTTAGCCACCTCTTTTCCCCTGGATTGAGTAAGGGTCATGTCTTTGTTAACTGTCTCCCTACACCACAGACTGTTGGCAAAGTCCAATAATAACAAAGGGGCCATGCTTCCTCAGATCTGTTGTTTGATAATAAATGAAAGACACTTCGCATTACTGTGTTAGGCCAGGTATAGAATTGAAGGGGCCCCAAGAAGTCAATTACGGCTTTCTACCTTTATGATACTCTTTAATTCCAGGACCTCCTGTTCTAGCTTCTTCCTGCTCTTCTCCTTTTCTACACGATCTTCAATGATGAGCTGTTCATACTCCCTTAGCTGCAAAAGTAGAGACATTAATCATATGTTCCATGGTTAACTCTCCTGGCTAAGCTGTGACCCAGCCAACCTTGCAATTTTAATATAAAATTTTAAAATAAAGCATGCCAAATCTGAAATCAAAGAAAAGAAAAAACTTGATTCCTATATTGTAAATATTCACATACTAACTTTGTAATTGTTCCTAAATTTTTTTCAGTTTGAATAATTCAAATTTGCTTGAAAATCTTTCATATAAGTGAAATACTAATGATGTGTGATTAACGATCTCAAAATAATGTTATTTTGTTAAAGCTGTGATAGAATTTACACATACAAGTAGCAGCCATCTCTTAAAAGAGAAATTTGGGAAGTTACATATTCAATGATGAAACTAATTAGAAACATTTGGGAAATCATAATTTACTAATTATCATCAAATACCATAATGTAGAAATAATAGAATGTATTTCAAGAGGTTGTTGTGAGAGGGTTAAATAAGTTATATACGTGAAGTACTAGTAAAGTGCCTGGGACAGAGCAAGTTCTAAGTGTTAGCTGCTGATATTACTATCCCCATCATCAATGTCATCGTCATCTTGGTCATCATCGTTGTCATCTTGGTCATCATCATCATCATCACTGAAAAAGAATCTCTGGTTCATAGGCACACCTCCACTTTGTGACCAAAAATACCATTACCCAACTACTCTAACTTAGCTGCTACCCACTCCTCAGTGCTCAGACTTACACTATCAAAACTGATTCCTTACCGTCTTTGCAAGTTCTTGAAGTTGTGCTAAATCACTGGCCTTAGCAGATTTGAGCGCATTCAGTTCATTCTGTTTCATTTCTGTGTCCTTATCATATTTCTCCATCCAGAACTCTAGCTTCTCCTCAAGTTTCTATTTGGAAAGAACATTAAAACAGGGTTTGTGCCAAATACGAAACAATGTATACTGTATAAAGTCATGTATATAAGGCTCAAGAACAATCAAAACTTTTCTATAGTGACAGTCAGAATCATACCCACTTCTGGAGAGGGTTGGTTTATTGACTGGGAATGGGGCTATGAAGACTTCTGGGGTGCTGTAAGTGTGCTGTGTATCCCTCCCTATCTGAGTGATAATACAGGAGCAAATGTACATAAAATTCATCAAACTAAATACTTAATCTGTATGCACTTTATGTTATTGCTCAACTTAAAAATGGAAAGAGAGGGCCTGTCCAGGTTTCTGGATAAGGGAAGTTGCAGTGAAGAAGAAAGGAATAAAGAGGTAGAAAATTCTGAAGGATAAGGAATGGTATCAGACATATCTTTGATAACACTAAATATTAGTTGAGAAGGGTGCAATGTCTTCGAATTTCTAAAAGATAATAAATATGAATCTTAAGATTTTATACCTAGCCAACCTAGCATTTGAGTGTGAACGAAAGAAAGAATATACCTTGTCTTTATGAAGGAGTTGCTCAAGAATATACTTTAGCAAAATAAAATGAAAGATGATTGTATAAGAAACAGGAGGGAAACCCATAAAATGTATATGTAAGCTATGTAATATGCTTTTTAATAAATCATAATATGAAACTAAAATCCTAAATTAGGCAGTATAGTCTAGTGAAAAGAGCACAAACAGGCTCTGAAGGCAGATTGCTTGGGTTCAGCTCCCAACTATGGCACTCAAATAAGTTTACTTAAATTCTCTAAGCCTTGGTTCCCTCATCTATAAAATAGAAACATACAAGGGCTGTCTGGAAAGTATCCAGCCATGTAACCATTCTTGTTATATAGACAGTTGCTGGATTTTTTCCAGACAGCCCTCATATAATGAGTGATCATTCATTATGGGATATAGGAGAGGAAGAGAGGAGGTAAGTGAAAGCTTTGCCTTAATAAAGGCAAGAAGATAATAGATATTAACTCTAGAATTAAGAAAAACAAACAAACATGAATACAGTAGACTCTCAGTTACCCAGCACCCATGGGGATTGGTAGATGCCAGGTAAATGTGAGCAGACTCTCCATTAACCAGAACTCAAGCAACTGGCACTTTCAAGCAACTGGCAAAGTTTTATTGCTGGTTGCTTGATTGAGAGTGCCAGTTGCTTGAGTTTGGGTTAATGGAGAGTCTACTGTATATGTTAAAATTTTAAGCTTAAGCACCACAAGAACAGAATATATTATTTTCCAAACTCCTAGAGTATGTACCTCAAGAATGAGACATCAAGAGGAGACAGCCATTAGGAGTTACATAGACATGAAATTTTTTTTTAAATGTGATTCGCAATCATTCTGATTCAGTTAGAACACTAAGTAGTATAATTATGTCTTTAACATCTTTCTAGTTCTTGTTAACATTTTTTTTTTGGGGGGTGGCTTTTTTGTTAAATTTATTAGGGTGGCATTGGTTAGTAAAAATGACATAGGTTCCAGGTGTACAATTCTACAGTACTTCGTCTGTGTTACAATATGTGTTCACCACCTACAGTCAACTTTCTTTCCATCACCGTATATTTGGCTCCCCTTCCCCCCTCCCTTTCTCCTTCCCCCTTCCCCTCAGGTAACCACTATTGACTATGTCCATGAGGTTTTGTTTCTTTGTTGCTTTCAGTTTTATATTCCACATATGAGTGAAGTCATATGGTTCTTATCTTTTTCTGTCTGGCTTATTTTGCTTAGCATAATGACCTCAAGTTCCATCTATGTTGTTGCAAATGGCAGTATTTCATCTTTTCTTATAGCTGAGTAATACTCCATTGTATAAATGTACCACAGCTTTTTTATCCAGTCATCGATCAAAGGGCACTTTGGTTGTTTCCATGACTTGGCCACCGTGAACAGTGCTGCGATGAACACTGGGCTACATATATTTTTACGGACTAAGGTTTTCAAGGTTTCTGGGTAGATACCCGGAACGCGATTGCCAGGTCATATGGTAGCTCCATTCCCAATTTTCTGAGGAACCTCCACACTGTCTTCTATAGCAGTTGTACAAATTTACATTCCCACCAGCAGTGTATGAGGGTTCCTTTTTCTCCACCTCTCCAGCACTTGTTATTCCTTGTTTTGTTTATTATAGCCATTCTAACAGGTGTGAGGTGGTATCTCATTGTGATGTTGATTTGCATCTCCCTAATAGTTAATGAAGTTGGGCATTTTTTCATGTCTGTTGGCCATTTGTATGTCATTGTGGGTGAAATGTCTGCTTAGGTCTTCTGCCCATTTTTCAATTGGATTGTTTTTGTTGTTGAGTTGTATGAGTTCTCTATATATTTTAGATATTTGCCCCTTCTCAGAGGCATTGTTTGCAAATATTTTCGCCCAATTGGTTGGTTGCAACATTTTTTTCTTTTTGAACAAAAAGACAACAAGCTCCAGGCAGGTAAGAGGAGCTGGCTAAAATGTAATAACATCATTTGATATTTACTGTATGTCTCTTTACATTAATATCTGTTTATGGCAAATGATTGATTTTCCTTTTATAGTGACTATATAAAATCTTAATTGATGTAATTGTTTAGGTTGAGTAGGTAGAAAATAATGACACAGGTGCTGCAGATATTACAAAACTATGAAAGTGATATTCAAATAACGAGTACCAGAAATCTAGAAATCAAGCAATTAAAATTTTATCAGTCTAACAAAATTTAAAAAGGCAAGAAACAACTAGAAAGCTTGAAAAGCAGGAAACATCAAATAAGATGAAAAATGAAGTACAAACAAGTAAAAATATCACAATAAAAATAAATTGGGGTAAATTTCCTATCAAAAGAAAGAGCCCCTCAGGTTTGTTTTTAATCTAGCCATAAACTTTTTATTAAAAAACACCCTAAAACAATACAATCAAAGCAGAAAGAAAGCAGGTTGGAACCTAATATCCGGCAAAATAAGAGTTCAACCCAAAAAGAATTAAATGAGAAAAAAGGGATATTTAATACTGATAAATGACATTTCCTGTTAAGATACTACAGTTACATTCTCATATACTATTTTTATATTCTAATAACATTTTGGAATGTATAAAACAAAACTTATTAGAAATATAAGTAACTGAAAGGCCCACAATCATTTTAGAAAGTTACCATACCTCACTGAAATTAATAGCTCAGATAGACCAAAATAAATATGGAGAAGTTGACATCTAGACTATTAGACATTTATACAACTTTATACCTAACAGAATACACATTCTTTTCAAATGCCCATGGAATATTCACATAATCTGAGCATACGAGGGCTGTCTGGAAAAAATCTAGCCATCGTCAATATAATGAGAACAGTTACATGGCGGGATACTTTCCAGACAGCCCTCGTATATTAAGCTCAAATACTAAAAAGCTTCATCACTGGAGAGAAAACCATCAATACTTATTAGCAAAATTGAAAAGGTAGCCAAATATTTCCCTTTTAAAATGATACCCAGGGGAAGCCGGGATGGCTCAGTGGGTTAAGCGCTCACTTTGCATCGCCGGGGACCAGGGATCGAATCCCGGCTCCGGCCTGTGCGGAACCATATGCTGAACTGGGAGCTCCCCCAGTTCAGTTCTCTCTCTGTCTCTGTATCTCTCTCTCTCTCTCTCTCTCTTTCTCTCTCTCTCTCTCTCTGTCAAAAATAAATTTTAAAAAATATATTTAAAATGATACCCAGACAAGATTGTTTATGACTGCATTTTACCAGTTTCAAAGAACAGATAATAATCTATTTTGTTTTATTTACATTTTCAGATTTCAGAGCATAAAAATATAGAAAACTTCCCAACTCAAGCTGCCAAGCTAGCATAACTGGTGGCAACACAACAAAGAAACACCAAAAATTAATCTACAGGTTAATCTCATGCATATAATATATAAATACAAAACAGAAATCTACAAATTATTCTAGCAGTCCAGTAAAAGAATAAACACACTATGAACAAGTAGTGTTTAGCCCAAGAATTTAAAGATGATTTAACATCAACAAATATATTAGTGTATTTTACTTTATTAACATATTAAAAGATAAAAAATATCATCTCAATGAGTGAAAAAAATCTTATAAAACTGAATATCCTGATTAAAAAGAAAATAAAACTTAGCAAATTGAGATCAAAAGGAAATGTCCTTCATTTCATAAAGTTTGTCTACTATAAACTTACAGAGCAAAGCTCATACAATCTCCATTTTTATATTATCAATTTATTGCCTTTCAACTCCAAATTCACCCTTCACTGTCAGCTTAGTGGAATTGGATGCTTGCTGTAAATACTGCTCTTGGCAGCTGGCATGTTACGCTTTGTCAGTAGAGGGCGCTGGAGGGACGTGACAGGAGAGTGTCTTTCCTTGTCTCCACTGTGCTTCCTCTGTTGTTCCTGGGTCATGGCTGACAGTGGCATGAGTGTGGGACACGAGGGGCACTTGTTAACCAACGAGTTTTACTGACACAACGAGAGGATTCTTGCTTGCCAAACACAATCCACAATTCCTTGCTTGCCAGCTTTGTTTCATTAGCTGTGAACCAGCTCTACCCAGGGCAAGACAGCAAATGGCTGTTGATTCCTTCCTTGAGTACTGTCCTTCAGCCTCAGGGTGTTCATTAGAGTTCTCTTTTATCCCGTTGTAGCCAATCCCTTATTACCAGGTAATGTTTCTTTTGTTAAATATTCCCAGCTCAAATAACTAGATTGGCTTGTCACCTAACTGGACCATAATGATGCTGAATTGGTACCAAAAATAGTTTATTTCCCACCTTCTAAATCATGTATCTTATTAAAGCATCTAAAACCCTTGCTACTTCCTGTTTGTTAGCACAATCAGCACCATGCAGTGGACTACTATTATGTTTTGTGTCAAGTCAAAGCAAACTATCTCTGCAGACCATATTATGGCAGAGAACAGGAGAACTCACAGAGCCCTGATGTGAGACTTTGAGGATGTCTTGTTGGCCCTGCCAGTCAAAGCAAACTGCTTCTGGAGTTTGTCTCAAACTGATTTGGAGACAGGGGTCTTTGGTCAGGTTAATAGCTGTCTGCCAAGTGCCAGTGGCCATTGAAGATTTCCTCCAGTAAAGATACTACATCTGGAACCATAGCTATAATTGGAGTTACCGTCTGCTTACATCAACAGTCATCCACAGTCTCCAGATCACTCAAATGTGCTGTCCAAACAGCCTTTAAATGAAGATATGACAAGTATCACTACCTCTACTTCTTTCAAATCTATGATATTGGCACTGATTTCTGCAGTTATGCCAGGGGTGCACTATTGCTTATGGTTTATGATCCTAGTAGGGAGAGAAAGTTCCAGAGACTTCTACTTGGCCCCTAATGCCATAGTGCCCCTCACTCTGAGTCAGAGAGAAATTGCCTATTGCCAGATACGTCTGTTTTAAATATAAGTTCAGTAACTGGGGAAATAACCACAGGGTTGGTCCATAGAACAAGTGGGCCCAGAGTAAATCAGACTTAGGACTCCATCTCTCACCTGACCACCATAATCCCCCATTTAAAGTAGAGGAGACAGTGTTGTTTTGGGTCCCCACTAATTCACATCGGTTTAAATCCCGTATTTAGTAATCTCAGAAGGTGTGGATATTTTTTTTCCAGTGCATAGCCACTGTAATAAATAGCCACAGGTCCCTTTGGGTAAGGCTTAGAGGTAGAGTCACAGTATACACCTGCAGCAATGCTGCAGTTCATCCTCAGGGGAATCTGCCCTCTTCAGTCAAGAGGCTCTGTCCCTGAATGGACTTAATAATGGAAGTTGGATCAGAGGCCATGACTTCTCAGTACAGTGACTCAAATCAGGTTTTTTGTACTAGACTCGAACAATTTTTCTGTTATATAGATCAAGTAAAGCTTTTTCAGGCTGCCCATCCATTTTGTTCCTAGGAAGACGATGATTGATCAGCCATTGCCAGACATCACAGTGGGCAGACATTCTGATTAATAGTACATCACTGCTGCCCTTCGTGGTAAATGTGTCCACCTTGTCATTGGCAGTTACGTGCTACCACTTGTCCTCTGGCACTCCAGGATTCCATCATCCTCAGTGAAATCTGGGAGCCCATATCACCCATGGTCTGACCTGGTCTACACAGGAAAGCAACCACAGAGCTTTCAAAAATGTGGGTATACACTAGCCCCCTAGAATATTTCTCAACATCTTCAGTAAGGGAGTGTCTTCTGGGAAGGAGTGTCTCATGGAAGCTAGTTAGAGGTGAGTGTTTGGTGGCAGGTTTGCAGGTCACCCGTGATAAATTTACTACAATATTCCTATCTAAGTCTTAGGATTCATTTCTCCACATCACAGCAGGCAAGCTCTGGCATCTCTACTTCATTAAATATGGGCCACTGTTGAGTCCAAGTTTCAGTTAACCAATGAAGCAAACTGTTAGAGTCACCTCTAGCTGCACAAGCTAATACATTAAACCCAGAATCTCTAGTAATTATATCTGTATCAATGAACTGAATGCAATCTAGTGTTACATTCTAACTCCTTGTTCTAATACCCTTAGAATCCACTCCACATGTCCCCCAGGTTTCTGCTGCTATATGTTAGCAAAATCTTGTAATTCTTTTGCTGTGTAAGCTATTTCCTTCTGAGGTACAGTTATCTGAGTTATCTGTCCCCCTGGAACTTGCTGAGATTTGACCCCTGTTATGAATCCAGTGGCAATAGGGGTGATTGTGCTAAGTCTTAAAAGTGAGCATCCCTTTTCAAGCCATCAGCCTCAGATGAAGTTTATCACGGGATTTTCAGGGAAAGGAAAATTACTCTTCTCAGACTACGTCCACTGCCAAGGCAGGCTCAGAATAAATTGGGGGTTCAAAATTATCAGTTACATTTGAGGTCAGCCAGATGCTCCCCTTCCAAGTTTCAGGGTCCCATTCTTTCTCAATAAATGCCCTAACTTGCACGTGAGAAACTTGACTTTGAACTCATATGTAATATTGACTGAAATACCATTAAAACCAAGAATAGAAAAATGGTGTCCCATTATCCCACTGTTAATCAATATTACACTTGACATTCTATCTACAAAATAAGCTACAAATAGATAGACATATCAATAATAAAAAGGAAAATATAAAATTGCTCCTATTTTCTACCAAAAAACCCAAATTAATCAATTGAAACACCATTAAAACTAATATGAGAGGACATACGGAATTTAGAACAATATATAAAAATGTATAGCTTTTCCAAATACCATTCATGTCCAAGAATGTTTAGCATTGTTTTAACAGCTAAAGTTGGAAACAACCTAAATGTCCACAGACAGAAGAATGGTTAACTAAATTTTGGTATATCCTCTTTTATGGGATGTTATATAGCAATTGTAGTGCCATAGAAAAACATTAAAGACCAGGTAAATTAAAAAAACAAACAAAAAACCCACAGGACCTGAAATTGATACAATTTACTTCAAAAACAAATATAAGTAAATAAATATTAAAAACATATAATTAATTAAGTACATACACAAGTATGCATTAAAAGAAAAATGTAGAAAAAATATTTAGAAAAAAGTGATTAAGAGAGCTTTCACTTTTAAAAATCTATATATTTCTGTACCATTTCAGATTTTTCATTAAAAAGTATTTATGTATTGCTTGTGTTATTGGGCTGAAGATCTGGGAAATACTGACTTCATCCATCCAACATCTACTTAATCCACCAACTCATCTGACTGTTATTAAATACCTGCTGTGTGCCTAACACTTTTTTAAAAAGATTTATTTTATTGTCCTTGACAGAGAGAGACAGAAGAGACAGAGAGAGAGAGAGAAGGGGGAGGGCCCAGAGCAGTCTCCATAGTTGTAATTTTTATCCTATTTTCAACATGGTTTCATTTCATACAGGTAGGCATGGGCCGCCCAGGGTGGGAACCGGGCGGGGGCCTCCTGCGTGGGAAGTTCACGCCGCAGGAACCAAACTGGAGGCCCCCCACATGGGAGGCCTACCCCAGTTCAGAACGTGGGTCCGCACAGGCTGGGGCTGGGGCTGGGACTGGATCAATTCTCGGACTCCGGGGGCTGCAAAGCGTGTTCTCAACCCGCTGAACCATCCTGGCATCCCCTATGTGCCTAACACTTGAAACAGGTAAAATGATAACGTAATTCTTAGATTACAGGGTTACAGGACCCTTATTCTATTAGCCTACCTGGTATTTTTCCTGTAAAGTTCTGTGAGATAGCACATAGAAATTATTTTCCTTAACCACAAATTTGGAATTGTGTACAGAAAATTCATTTGTTTTCTCAAAGGCTGAATCATGAATAAGCTGGGAATATTTTTCTTATTCATCCAACAGTGATTTTGAAAGTCTCCACTCAGCCTGGTTTGTTATTAATATTGAAAATACTAATTAAAAAACATTTTAGCAACTTATAATTCACATAAGAAAAAATGAGTAAATAAATGTGGAAAAAATGGTCAATTCTATTAGTAAACAAAAAATGCAAAGTAGAACTCATTAAATTAGCAGAATTTTAATAATATCTAAAATGGCTAGTGCTGTGGAGAATACCTTGAAATTAGCATACATTGCTGATGGCACTGTAAATTAGAAAGTATTAGCAATATTTATCGAGTCACAAAACACCTTTCTCTCTGATATAATAATCTCATGCTTGATATTTACTTTTGATATATAATTATAATGAAGGAAAACAGTTATTTGGGCAAAGCTTTCATTATTGTTTATAATAAGGAAATTTTGGAAATACAGGCATACCTTAGAGATATTGTGGATTTGGTTCCAGACCACCACAGTAAAGCAAGTATTGCAATAAAGTGAGTTGTAATCTTCTTGGTTTCATTGTAAAAAAAGCAGTATCTGTGAAGCATAATAAATTGAAGTGTAATAAAGCAAGGTATGCCTGTAATCCAAATATCCCAACTAAAGGATAACAAGTAAACTATGGCATAACCATTCAGTGGAATATTATAAAACTACCTTAAATTAGTTTATGAAGAGACTAATAACATGAAAAAAAAAAATGAGTGAAGAAGCAATTGGCAATTAAAAATATCTCCCAACTAAGAATGTTATTTTCATAATTAAAAAAAAATCAGTGAATTTTATTTTAAAATTTTGACTGTGAAGCAATATCAGAACAAGAAAACAATTTCTCATATAATGCTACATGATAAAGTCAGAAGACAAAATTTTACTGTACTCAAATTACACCTTTATAAAATATTTGGATGGATAACTTTAAAAGCAAGCGTGGGCTACAGCTCATTTATTAGGCTGGTAGAATTAGAGTTGGTTTTTCTTTCCTTAAAAATCTCTTTTTGCTGTCCTTGGTATTTTATAAGTGGAAGGGGAACACATCAGAGTATACAGATGTTTTGGGGACTTACCAGCTGCTCCTTTCTGAGGAACATTTCAATCTCCATATGAATCCGGTTCTCTTCTTCCGTTTTCAACCGTAATTTCTGTGAGAACAATAAACCAATATCGGGAATGCTACCCAGAACGGTTGGAAATAAGTTCTCACATTAGATGTGTAGCTGTGACAGTCGCAAGGGTTTTCTTTACCAGCTGGGATCCCCTGAATTCCACAGCATTGCTACACAATTCAGTTCCCTTCAACTCACTGTCTCCAAACATAGCTGAGCCATGTGTCAGCTGTGCTAGATACACACTAGTGCCCAGAACAAAAGGACCATAATCCTCTTTGCCTGGAAAGTGATGTCAAGTTAAGGAGAGAAACAGTGCTTCAAGCACACAGGTTCTTAGGCCTAAAAAAGGAAGTTTCAGAGTACAAGATAAGAGTTTGCTGTCCTACTCTTAAGAAACACCTAGGCAGGGAGTAAGCTTTCAATTACCCTGCAGGGAGCTCAGAGAAAGGAGGCCTGCACTAGGATGACACACTACTGAATTTGCTCCTTCTTGCCTACCTGTTCTTTTAGCCATTTACCAGTAGCCTTTCCCATCTAATGAGGGTCTACCACTTGTTTCTTTCTCCTGATATTTTTCACTGTGACTTCTCATCTCTATAAATTTCAGACTGAATGAAGTTCAGGTCTATAGGTTTCTATTTCTTAGTGGAGGGATATGCATAAAAGGTACTTGGTTGGGCGTGGAAAAGAGCAACAAAAATCTGTAGTTACTAAGTATCTTGTTTTGTCCTCTCCCTATAATTGCCAGGAGAAATGGCATGTGGTTTTATAAAATAAAGTGACCAAGGAAAGAAAGTACAACCAAATTTCAAAATCATTACAATAAATAAATAAATAAATAGATAGATAAATAGATAAATAGATAAATAAATAAATAAATAAAATAAAACCAGTAGATATAGGCTACAGCCCATCAGAATTTCTACTTACAAATATAAAAGTCCTCATTCCATTTTTATTTTTAACCTCAAATGATAGGGCTGCAGGAGAGATAAAGCAAAGATCAGGAAAAGCTCCCTCTCCTTCCTCCTATGTTTGCTGAGGCAGTACAGGAGTGACACTTCAAAGGCCACTAGCTGGCTCCTGCCCAGTGTAGCAGTGATTACCTCAATCTCTTCCAGCAAGAGCTCCTCTGTTTTGTTACATTTTTTCTGGGTCTGGGAAACCTGCAGCTCAGCATTTCTCTTCATATAACGATTCTCTAGGTTGGTTTTTGCCTTCATCTCTTGCAGCTGGTCCTTGAGGTAAGCAATATATTCATTCTGACTCTGTAGAGATAAGATCAGGTTTCTAAATTAAAATACATCCTACCTCCAATTCAGTGGCTTATGGTTACCTTTTGTATTTATAAATTACCAAGGAACTGGATCTGTTTTGCTGTTATCACACTCTGGGAAATAATCATGGATAGTATAAAGGAAAATGAAAGGTAAGTAGTTCTAAGCATCATGCTTTGGGTTCTCTGTATCCACAAAGATTTCCCATTACTATCACTTTAGGGTAGAAAGAACACAATGATCAAAAGGCCTAACTTCCCACCCAAGCCCCATACGCTGCATGACTTGGCCAAGTCAGTTAACTCTCCAAGTTTTACCTTCCATAAAAAAGAAAATTAATATCTACCCTGCCTGAAGTATCTCAGGAGGTAATGATAAGGATTAGTTGAGAATATATGTGAAAACTCTCTGCAGGTTACAAAGTACTTGGCAATTTTAAGGTCTCGAGGTTTATTTAAAAAATATTTATTCAGTTTCATACCAGGTAAATAGTAGAGATCTAAATAAACATAGCCCTTGGCCTCATAAAGTTTACAGTCTAGTGGGAGACATGTGGTTAAAAGGAAACAAACAAAAACGTGTAAACTATTTTAAAGGTGCAAAATACTATGAAAGAATAGGGGTATGGGAGAAAATAATAAAAACCTACATTGGAATGGATGGTCTAAAAAGGATTCTCTGAGGAAGGACTGTTACATCTGACGCCTGCAGAGGATATCTGAATGTCACATGAAAGAGGAGTCAAGGAGAATTGTAAGGAAAGGGAAACATCTGTGACCCGAGTCCTGAGGCAGCAAAGACCTGGATACGTTCCAGGGCCTGAGAGAAAATTCTGGAGGTTCTAATCCAGTGAGGGCTAAGAATAGGACAAGACGAGATTGGAGAGGTAGGTCAGAACAAAACATGCAGGTTTTCAGAGGCACTATTAAGAAGTTTGAATTTTATTCCAACTGCCATTAGAAATCTTGCAAGGGTTTTAGTCAGGGTGGCAACATTTGATTGTTTGAAGAGATCAAAGTGCGAGTAATTTCAGATGATCAGAATCAGCTGAGAGCACAACAAGCAAACCTGCAACTAATAAAACTACATGGCTCAAATCAGACATCTATGTTTCTCTAAATATCACACAGTTTAATCTTACCATGTAAACTGGGTAGAATTAGTTCTAAGTAAGTATTAGAAGAAAGCAGAAATTGGTCAAGATCATTCATATTGAAAAGCAAACCCAGTTTAAAGAATCATAGACCCCTAAAATTAGAAAGGAATGCAAATCACTCTGTCTGACTTCTTGGTGGAAATCTATGGAATCATTCCAATGGTATAGTAGTTATTCCAACTATATCAGAGACATCTCAAAGAGATGAGTATCTATGGCAGAGTATATGCTATAAGCCCAGTTGATAATACATTTTAGAGAACTTCATAATCTTTTTTGTTTTTTTAAGATTTCTTTTTATTATTTTCTGATAGACAGACAGACAGAGAGAGACAGAGAGAAGGGGAGGACCCAGAGCAGTCTCCACAGTTGACAGCATTAGTTTTTCCATATAGTTTCACTCCACAGGTGGGCACAGGGCTGC
>PVKE010034029.1:0-17600 GCA_004027555.1 Craseonycteris thonglongyai | reverse complement strand
CTCAGCGGGTTAAGCGCTCGCTTTGCAGCCCCGGAGACCAAGGATCGAATCCCGGGCCTCACCCATACGGACCCATATGCTGAACTGGGGTGTGCCCTCAGTTCATTTCTTGCCCGGGTCTATGCAGGAGGCTCCCAGCCCAGTTCCTGCCCTGTGCAGCCCTGTGCCCACCTGTGGAGTGAAACTATATGGAAAACTAGTGCTGTCAACTATGGAGACTGCTCTGGGCCCTCCCCATTCTGTCTGTCTCTTTCTCTCTGTCAAAAAACAATAAGAACAAATCTTAAAAAAAAAAAAAAAAAAGAATAAAGCAGCTCAAGTCAGTGGTTTCATGGAAGTTTTCCCCTTTTCTATGCACTCTGCTCCTTCAGTATGAGATTTGGTGACTTCTGTTGTTACCTTGATGTCAAATCTACTCTTCCAAAATCTTATAACCTAAAAATCCCCAGTTAACAACAAGCTATATGTTGGTCTTAGGAAAAATGTATTATAGCTAAAGGCTGAGATGACAATAGAATTTGGACAGTTTCTTTGAATTCACAGTAATAAGATTTCATGCCAATCCAGCAAACAATCGTTAAGAACCGTCTATGTAGGAAGCCCTTTCATTTACAAATATAAGTAAAGCATGTTCCCCGTCTTTAGGAAATATGCACTTTCTTTTTTTAATTATTGTTAAATTTATTAGGGTGACATTGGTTGGCAAAAATTACATAGGTTCCAGGAGTACAATTCTATATTACATTGTCTATGCGTTGCATTATGTACTCACCACCCAGAGTCAGCTCTCTTTCCATCACCATATATTTGATGACCACTTCCTACTCCCGCATCCTCCCTACTCTTCTACCCACTTTCCCCCTTACCCTCAGGTAACCATCAATCTATTGACTGTGTCCACGAGTTTTCGTTTCTTTGTTACTTTCAGTTTTATATTCCACCTATAAGTGAGGTCGTATGTTTCTTGATTCTTTCAGTCTGACTTATTTCACTTAATAAGATGGTTTCAGGGTCCATCCCTGTTGTTACAAATAGCTGTAGGAAATACAAAATTTCAAGGAAGAGAGACTAACCTAAATAATTAACTGTCTAACGTGACTCTCATAAGATAGGCAGTGTAATCAAAGTGTTGGTTGTGTGTGGAAGAAGGATTAATTTTACTTGGTCAGATCAGGATCATTTTACAGGTGACACACAATCTGAACTTTAAAGGATGAACTGGATTTTGCTACGCAATAGCCATCATTCCAGGTGAAGGATATGGTGTGAGAAAAGGCTCTGTGGCATAATAATTACACAAGGCTTTTTATCAAACGGCAGAGAGCTGTTGTAATTTGATTATAAAACTCTTAGGAGGAAATAACGAAAAATAAACACAGGAAAGCATACAGGACTAGAATGTTGGGTCCTTGAATATCAGATCCTGTTTGGGGGTATGGCTAGCTCTGTTAGATGGGAAAGCTGGTGGGCAGATGAAGGTGGTAGGATTTAAGCATATCAAACAATGATTACACACTGAGGTCCCAGGCCTGTAGCCATGCGGGACTAAGATGCTCCCATTTCATCTGATAATGTGACTTTAACAGACTTTTAAGGGAGGCCAATCTACACCCCAAGGTCCATGTGGATTGCTACCAGGTTGTATATAACAAATACAATGGCACGAATGATCTGCTGCAAGGCTTCCTAACTGGAATGTGCATACAGGTCACCTGGGAGCGTGGTAAAATGCAGATTCTAATTCCATAAGTCTGGTCTAGGGCCTGAGGTTCTGCATTTCTAATAAGCTCCCAAGGACCTGGTCTATGGATGTGCTTTGAATGAAGTCCCTGCCTCTCTGAGCAAAGGCCTGGGCTTTTGTACATCTACATCCGAGTCCTGGTGCCTTTTGGATTTTCTTGATACAGGGCAAACTATTTAACTTTGCTGACTATTTTGGCTTTCTGACAATTGTGTTTTTAAGAACACTGACATTAATACAAAAAGCTTGCTTCATTTCAGATGATTATGGAAATTAACTCTACTGAGGTCTTCCAGCAAATGATTACAAAGCACTAGACTAAATGTAAGACAAGTGACATCATTGAAAGTCAGATATTTTCCTTGGAAGTGAACTTTCCGGCACTGAAACAACGAAGGGACTTAGTTTCTAAGCTACGTCTTATGTAGACTGGGGCTACCTGCATAGGTCCCATAAAAGAGTCTAAAAATGGTTTTTTTCCGTCTAAGTGATTTAAATTTTGCCTGGAAACCCAAAATTTCAGTTTTATAATGGCTTTTAATTGTGTCATTATTGGAAAAAGGTGTGGAACATCCCAATCTGATCACATCACTTTGGTCTCTATAAACACCTCAGATTTCCTCGTATCATCGGCCAGCTGCTGTCCTCATATCCCCTGGACATGCCCAGCCTGTGTTCCCTAAATTAGTTACAGGACAATGACTGGCTCTACTTCTCCACACCACCATTGTGCTTTGCTCTCTCACTTTCTGCTCTCTTAAAAGAGGTACATGATACTCCACTGTGAACTGAATCATTCAGAAAGATTGAGACTGTTGGAAATTTAAGAACAAGGCAGAGTTTTGTATAAAAAACAAAAAACAAAAAAACAAACACACCTTTTAAAAATGTCTTGTCACAGAATATCTACTAGAGAAGATCATTCACTTTGAGCTAAGAATTTAAGGCCAGAGCAGTTTGTTATTGCATTGAGAGTAATGTTTATTTAAAAAAAAATCTGTTATTTATTTAAGCTACCTCCTGCTGATAGGTACTCAAAGACCAAACAAAAACAAAAAACCCAAACAAAATCAAAATCTCCAAGTCTTTGAGTATTAGGTCCCTAAATAAATTTGAAGAAATAAAAAGGCGAACTATTTCCTCTAAAGAAAAGTATGTATGTGAGTATGTGTGTGTGCTTGTGTGTGCGTTACAAAAATTAGGAGAGTTTGTATGATTAAAATAGCAAGCATAAAACTACTTGGGGTTCAAGTAATCATACAAGTTAAGACCTTGGTTTTACCTTTCACAGAATGATGAAAATAAATGTTATTTTTCCTTTTTTATTTTAGAAACACATCCTCAATGCACCAAGCACTTTATTATGAGTAGGGATTAGTCAGAAAATAAAACTCAAGATTTTCCAACAACAAAACACACACACACACACACACACACACACACACACACACACACACACACAAACTCTAACCATAGAACACTTATTACCGTTTCCAGTATCTTGTTATTTCAGGACATTGGCAGGTGTCATGAGGGGTTTAAAGATATTTTAAAATGAACTCCTAAAATTGCCCATGAGTCATTAAATACTAGTGACATAGGATAAGAACCCCAAACAACTTATCAGGATTTCCTGAAGAAAAATGGTGCATGATCAAGTAAGGCTTGAATGAGAAATCAGAAAATTAAGATTAAATTCCAGGTTTACTGAACTATGGCTACCTACCTACCCACGTACTTACGTACATACTGATGCATACCTGGTTACTCCACTACTCTTATCATCAGCTCCTCATATTCAATATAGGAGAGATACTACTTGCTTTGGCTTCTCCCAAGAGTTGTTTCAGAGACCCCAATAACACGGGAATGGGAACATGCTTTGTGGATGGTAAAGTGCTACACAAAACCAAGGTCAGACACCACGTTTGCACTACTATCGTACAATCCAGGGAACATGCAGTTGTTCCTATTTGCAAAAGTTACTGCTTTTGTTTTGACAGTTGCTGCCGGTTGGACTCCACGAGAAGCCAGCCAGTTTTGCGATGCAGAGCAGCAGGCAGGAGGTTTATTAGGGGTGTTTTGGGGTCTACACCTTGGAATGGAAGGAGATGGAATTGGGCTGAGCTGTGGGGCCATCTTGGTAGGGCCTCAGCTAAATTCATGGGAGCCCTGAAGCTGAGGGGACCGTTCAGAGCTGTCTAAGGTGGTGCAGGGGCTCCATGTCAATCAGCCATTGGAGGTGGGCTTCCCTGGGAAGGCAGCATGAACTCCGACAAGGTGATTGACAGTGGAAGGCCATCGGCCAACAGCACGTTCAGCCTGGCTGAAGTGCATCATTGCTGGCAAGGATTTGGGCTGTAAAATCTTCTTTAGCTAAAATACCAGCGTAGTCCAATGTTCTTTTATTTAGACTGCATGGTACTAGTGAAGTGTCTCAGAGTGTTTTGCCAGATTTCTACTTAAATATCAAGAGCCACATTAAAAATGTTTCCTTGTATACGCAGTTAGAAAGGTATTTCTAGTTGATCTTTACTCCTTCTAGAAAATCATATTTTGTTCTAAGTCTTATGACAAAAACATTCACATAGGTGATATTTTTAATGTTCTAGTGTTAGCTTAGTGTATTACAGTAAACATTTTTGAAGTGATGATTTAAAAACCTTGCAGGACCCAGCAGCATCTTTCTGAAGAATGGGTGAACATTAGCATGACTATTTTCTGCATGTGTCGCGACCACATTGTCACCTTCCACACAACAGCGTCTTGTTGGACACTGAGGACAAGCTGTGAGGTTCTTCGGGTGCTACTGTTCTTCCCAGTTCATAGGTGATTAAAAATAAGGCTCAACACAATGCACTACATAGACAATGTCATGTAGAATTGTACATCTGGAACCTATGTTATTGTTACCAACCAGTGTCCCCCCAACAAATTTAACAATAAAAAAACCAAAACAAAATAAGGTTCAGACAGCTGACATGATTCGCACAGGGTCACAATGAGAGAAAAAAGGGGAAAAAAACAGGGCAAACACTCAGGTTTTTTGACAGAAAACAGCAGTGACATTCTCCTGTTCTGGTAACACGTCCTCTGAGGAGTGGTTTGGCCTCCATATGCGTGAACTTCACATATGAACTCTGAGCCCTGTTTGATTCCGTAAGTCAGTGATGGCTGTCTACACCCTTCCCCCATCTCCTGAAATTAAAGTGCAGTGATGTTTACCCATCTGTTCCTTCAATCAGTAAATACTTTCTGGGTATTTATAAAGTGACAGGCATTGTAGTAGGCCCTGGAGTATAAACACAGACAAAATACAGCCTTCTCTCTAACACTGACTAATTCTGGCTGATCCCTAGTGTAACGCAGTCTTTGGATGCAGACAGAAGTTCCTTTTCACTGTGCTAGGAGAGAGGGGGTCTGTTACGGTGTTTGGTTTGAAATCTTGCATGTGCATCCATTTAAGAATTGTGGTAATGCGGAGGATACAATGGAGAGAGTGCAGGGTTCTGAACAGGAAGTCCCATGTTGCCAGGCTCTTGTCCGTATAAGGATGTACTGTAGAAAATTATAGAAGTGTACACTATGTAATTTTACTGAACAATATCACCCCTACAAACATAAAAAAAAAGGAGTGGAGGTGGAAGACAGGAAAAGATAAAGATTTCTAGAATGCTCTAATTTTTCTGGAAATTAAACAAAATCCCCAAAGGAGCTAGCTGTGTATCTATTGTAATTCAAAGAGTGAATGTCTCCCCTGTTATCATCTTGAGAACATTTCTGCTCCAACATTTCAGTTTACAATGTGAAAGACGTCTCATTTTTAGTACCTGAATAAAGACATGCAGTAATGCTTATGCAATGATTACATAACGCAAATGCAGGCAGGCTCTGGAAAGTGCGAACCAATTATTATAGATTAAGTGAAATACTGTCCCTGAGTCATTGAAAAGCAAACACATTTTCAATGCCTATTTGTTTTGTAATTGTATTTAGAAGTTCCAAAAAAGTGCCGATTAGAGCCACCGGTGCCAACTGTCATAGCTCGAGCTGGAAAAAGTAATTGACATTGACTCATGTAATGACTGGCGAGGGAGCCAGACTATGCAAAGTCGATGGAAATTCTGTTTGCTTCACAAGGATGGGGACTATGCATTGAAATATGTACTTTTTCCTAGCTGTTCCTGGCTTCTCTGTCACTCATCAGGAGGTGACTCTTCTTCTTAAGGACTATTAAAATGGCTTTGCCTGAAGCAGGCTGACTAAATGGTCCTTTTCCAATCTAATACTTTTATATTTGGCAGGACTGGCTTTGGACTGCTAATAAAATGACAACACATGAGGTAGTAGAGTTTTTTTTTCTTTGTCTGTACCTTTAAGGAATGAATGTATTCTTTAAAGAGAAATGGGAATATAAGTCATCTTGTTGTCTTTACTGCTTTACCTTTTATTTCGATTGAAAATGCTTAGCTGATTTCCAAAAGTCCAAATTTTGGAGGCAAATCGTAAATGTCACATAAAAGATGATGCAAATATTTTCCAGATACAACTTGAGAATCAGAATAAAGGTTTATAGGGGTGGCTGGAGTCTACCATTATATATTCTAACATGTTATGAGATAATGTTGTAATTCAACAGTAAGATGACTTCTTGTTTCAGAAATATTCAGCAGGTCCAAAGTTATGTAAATTAATAAGTACTTTTTATTGTCCAATCTCTAAAAGCAGGTAGCATTGACTGAGTCCTGGTTTATCTCTTATGTGCACAACTTCCTTTATGATGACAACAGCTCTATTGGGAACAAAATTGATCTTTGTTGCTATTGGCTTGGGTAACTTAGGCCTTAGACTAGTAAGTTACACTGATGTGACTATTCTAGCATAGAAATGTGCATTGTTTTTAGAGAAAAAATATTAAATGTGTCTATTAATAGTAAGTATTATCTGTTATTCAAAACTCTCAACTCCTGAGGTTAGATTTTAGATGATAGGCAAATTCCACACTTAATGACTATGACAGTTTATACTTTAATTATTCAGAAAAGATAATATTAAGAAGAATCAAAAAAGACACTTTTTTTTGCAAGAAAATCTTTTGGAAATTATTACTATTGGACTCCCTTATGGAGAAATGAAGTCATTTTTTGGCCTATTGAAGTGTGTTAAGAGAATAACTTCTATCTTTTTTTTCTTCGAGGGCCTAGATTTTCTCTGAAAAATCTATACACTGTAAACATGAAGAATAATTCTGTATGCTTATAGTGTACAGTGTTTACAATGATCTGCAACACTAGCTTCAGATGTATAGGAAGAGGATGAATCCAGAACGCTTATAGTCTTTGAAGTTCCTGTTTAATCACCAACTTTTCAAAATGTTTTGTACTTTTTAGAATACTTCTTAAACTCTTCCATTTTTTTCCTACTAAAACAGTGTAAATTACTCAACAGTTTAAAATCAACTGATTACTTGATTAGTAATGAACAATGAACAAGGAACGTATTTTCAGAGGCAAGGGAAACATCTTGGACTTCAACTTTAGCAACAAGATTAAATAAACATTTGCACTTCCCCTGTTATATCAGTCCGACATTCCTGACAAGTATTTGGGAATTTATTTAACAGAATGAGATAATCGCAGATAATTGCACTGGCTAAAAGGTAACCAACTGTCTGATTGATCTAACTACCAAAGGGTTCCTAACTGTAGATTGTACAGAGCAGTGAAATCAGGATGCTGGGCAGTGTCCAGACCACTGGGTATGAGATCTGGTAGATCTTACTGCCTCCATGTCCTGAGCTGAAATACCAGGCCAAAGAACCAAATATCAGGGAGGTTATGAAATACGATAATTTTAGTAAGCAATACGCTCTGTCATAGTTTTGAGCTGTGTATGATGGGGGTGAATAGGAAGGAGGAATGCAAAATTATTGACCTTGAAATAAGAATGGGGTAAGGAAATGTTTTCTGATGCTAACTGGAGCTATAAACCATAACCCCATGACATTGGTTTGTATTTGATTTCTTTTCTTTTATCTTTTCTCTTCTTCTCTCTCTCTTTTCTTTCTTTCTTTCTTTCTTTCTTTCTTTCTTTCTTTCTTTCTTTCTTTCTTTCTTTCTCTTTCTTTCTCTCTCTCTCTCTCTCTCTCTCTCTCTCTCTCTCTCTCTCTCTCTCTCTTTCTCTTTCTTTTTCTTTTTTTACCAACCTATTACCTAATACAATGTCTGACTTCTAGGTACTCAAAATATTTGTTGAATTATATTAAAAAAAGAAAAGAAGGTGATTAGGAAGAAAAAAAAAGGAGATAAGTAAGCAACACATGTTCTAAAGAACGTGAAACACTGGGTTCTTCAAGTGTCGGCTCTTTGTGACCTATGGTTCTTTTTTTTTTTTTTTACCTGAAACTATAAGTCCTTTTATTTATGGTTTTTGTTTGTTTGTATGTTTTTGTTAAATTTATTGGGGTGACATTGATAGATATCAGACCTATGGTTCTTAATTTCTCTGAATCTTGGTTTCCTTAGCTGACAAATGGGGACGATGATATCCTCTACTTTATAGGACAGTCGCCTGGGTTGAAATGAGAGAACAGGTAGAAAAGCACCCATAAAACAGAAAGTGCTAGTCAGACAGAAGATGTATTGATGTGATCATAGTTATTATGGTAGTTGGGAAAGTCCTGGTAGATGCTCCTTTCACAATGTGTGTAAAAAAAAAAAAAGCTGTTTGGGAGGATTATTTTAAAAGTACCACCTAATGCAAGTATTATGTCAGAACATACCAATAATGAATCTAGTTTTCTCAGGAAGAGGTGTGCTCTGCCTCTTTTCTCATCTACTTATGCATAGTTAGGTAGACAAACAGTTTCCGCTGTGTAACGAAGACTGTTTATTTGGTTTGCTGCCTATGAGGTTAAAACACTGTATTCAGCTTCATTTTCATTTGTAACAACCACAAAACAATTGTCCGCCCCCCTCCCACTCTCAAATCTGGCTTGTTTAGATAAGAGGTAATTAACTTGAGATAACTCCTTCTATTTTTATCTTCAGCGGGGTGTCATGGAGTCCTCAAAAGAGCAAGTCTTAGACCATGAAAGCTGGTGGGGAATTTGTAAGTGAACTAGCCCACTCCCTCGTTATGTGGATAAGATTGTGGCGAGGTCAAGTTCCTTACACATGTTCACAGAGCGACTTGATAGAGACTGGAACAGAGTCCAAGTACGTGAACTCCTAGGCCGTCTTTTCATTAATGCAGTCAATTCCCCAAAGAACAGAAACTTTAAAATTCTGCACTGGAAAAAATGAGAGACTCACTAGATATTTGGAGGTCTAGAAAGGTATCCTTTCCTTGCTCCAAGATGAATGATAAAGTCCACAAAATAAAAAGAAACTGTTAACTGTGCTACCTTGGAAAGAGATTATTTACTAGCAACTTGACTTTAGTTTATATTATGAATACCATTTTATTCCTCTTGCTATGCTATTTCCAATCATAGGACTAGTTCTAAACATACCCCTGACACTTGAGAGGCTCAGCATTAATGTAACTGGGCATTTGGTTGATTCTGACACAAAATATACTCTCACATTACATTTTATTCTGCACCTTTTGACTAGGAGACTAAATACTTGTTTAGCTTGGGGTTTGAGGTCATCCATCCCCCCCACCCCCGATGGTAAAACACAGCTCTGTCTCCAATTCACAGATACATCAGACAACAGTATATTAGGAATAACTGGCAAGTGGGTTGGACGTTGGAAACAGCAGAAAAAGAGCTGGCGTTCGCTGGAGAAAGTGTATGCAAAGGTCTTACATCATGGTCCTGGTGTTCCCCCCCACAGCTCAGCAGCTTGAGTATGGGTTCCGCCATGAGCAAACCAGTAGTATCAAGGCTCGCTCTCACTCCCTGCCTCTCCCTCTCCCTCTCTCTCCTCTTCCAATCTGGAAAATATTAAATCAACAAGATAATTCTAAGGAATAGAGGAAAAAGCAAAATAACTTCAAGTCAGCACTGTGTCTGAGACCTGATCTTTATAAGCACATTATAAAACATCAAAGCCAAAACTGAATAAATGGAAAAATGTGGTACTTATTGGGTATAGAAAGACAAATTCTACAATATAAACTCTACATGCACATAATGATATTCAAAGAGTGTTCCTTTTGTAGCAATTGATAAGTTATAGTGAAATATTTTCAGCAATAGGCCAAGTTAAGAAATAGATCCTGAATGATATATGGAAAAAAATCATTTACACAAGGTTTTAATTAATGCCTGGAATCGTGTTTCTTGACGTTTTAAAATGCTTGGTCTGAACCAAGCAGAAGAAACCAATTTTTCCCCTAGAATATAAGTTTAATGAGGGCAGAATGTTTTCAATTTCCCAATTAGAAGACTTGAGACTAATTTTTGATAGTTATTTAGTAATAAAAACTAGTAATTTATCACATCTTTTAAAAAGTAATACAGGGTACTATTTCACATATATCATCTCACCTAATCATCTCATAGCATAAAGTAGGACAAACATTGCCATCATTACCATTTTATAGGCGGAAACTGAGTTTTGTAAAATGACACAACTTGCAATTGGCAGAACCAAGACTCAAATCCAAGATTCCAGACTCTAAATTCTATCTTTTACTCCATTGTACTGATTTAATATAATCCTCCATCTCACAAGGAAAGTCATTATTCCTGTGATCTTCTAGGAAATGTAGTCACTGCATCTTAAACATGTGGTTATCAAAACCAACCTCTCACTAATACATGACTTCCTTCTCTAGTAGAGAGAGGTGCTTGAAAACCACAGCCAAATTGTTTGTGACAGAGCACTCTATTAACCATTCATAGTTGTACTTTTTAGAAAGCATATTCTTTTTAAAAATATTTATTTTATTATTATTTTTGACAGAGACAGAGAGAGACAGAGAGAAGGGGGAGAGCCCAGAGCAGTCTCCATAGTTGTATGTCATCAGTTTTTGATATGGTTTCATTCCACACAGGTGGGTGGGGGCCGTGCAGGGCAGGAACTGGGCAGGGGCCTCCTGCATGGGAGGCACACCCCCTCTAGCTAGAGGCTGAACCAGGAAGTGAGAACTGAACTGAGGACCTCCTGCATGGGAGGCACACCCCAGTTCAGCATATGGATCTGCACAAGGCATGGCCCGGATTCGATCCTCAGTCCCTGGGGCTGCAAATGAGCTCTTAACCCGCTGAGCCATCCCAGCTTCCCCAATAAAATGTATTCTTAAACAGAGTGAAACATACCTCTTACTATTGCCTTATTTACTGCTTCTAGTTCTGCTCCCTGGACAAATATGGGCTAAGCTTACTTACTTTTCCATGTCCTACCTTTTAAATTTAAGGCAATATTACGTCCCTTACTCTTTTGATTCTTTTTCTGGGCTAAATGTCCTCAGTTCTCCAAGTCTTTTTAAAAAAATATATTTTGCACATTCTTCATCTTTCTTATTCTCCTGATAGTACTCAAATTGGTCAGTTTCCCCATAAAATCTAATACTTAACATTTAGTAAGTTACTGAGATATGTCCTGACTAGTAAATAATATGATATGTTTTTATTATTATTATTATTATTATTTTTGGCCAAGTTTTGAGATTTAACTTTTATTAATGTGGCCTAGATTTACACTTTGGCTTTTATTGAATTTAGAGTTCAATAAAAACCTCAGGTCTACTTGTCATATGAAATATTTGCAAACTAAGTTCCCCAACTTTTATCATTTAAACATCTCTCTTGGTCTTCTGTTATACTGGCTGCTAGAGATCCTTTTGAATTGTGATTTTGCTACCCCATCCTGTCTCTGTGGGACCAAGGATAAGCCACCTTCCTTGCCTTCGGCCTAGGCGCTGATGACAAGCTAAACAGAAGTGAGACAAGGCCGGGCTTTCTGATACCACAGGATGACCGGAGGGTCCCGGGACTCCGATCCTTTCTCTGTTCTCTGGTACTTGTGTTCTCAGCTCTCATGGCAACTTTTAGCCTATGTGGGGCTAGACATAGAGTAGGAAAGGAATTGACATAGAGTAGGAATGAAGTAAATATTGACAGCTATGTTCAGTCTTACTTTCCCTTTACCTCCTGCTGAAATGAGTGATGATATATACTGGTGAATAACTCAGCCTTTTTCTCTATGACCCACTTAGATGTTTCTTCATACTTTCAATAGAAATGTTCAAAACTGAACTCATTACCTTCCTTCCTTTGATTCCTTCTTCTTGGTCGTGCTGGTTCCTGGCCTTGTATTTTCTCTGAAAGTCAGATTCTAACCATTGCCATCATTTTGAACTCCATTCTATATCTCATATCTAATCAGTGGCTGCATTTCTCAATTTTATTTCTAAATATCTCCCATGCTGAACTCTTGTTCTTTCTTCTTAATGATTTTATCCTGCTCAGTTTATCATTTCCTTTTTTTTTTTTTGGATCATGGCATCAATCTCTCCAATGTACGAATGGTTCAACATATGCAAATCAATAAATGTGGTAAGTTATAGGAAGAGCATAAGATGAAAATCATATAATCATTGCAGTAGATGCAGAAAAACATTTGACAAGATTTGTCAGCCCTTTATAATAAAAACCCTCAATAAATTAAGTTTAGAAGAAGCATAGCCGAACATAATAAAAGCTGTATAATGAGAAGTCCACAGGCATCGGCATATGCAATGGTGAAAAGTTGAAAGCTTTTCCTTTAAGATCAAGAACAAGACAGGGAACTAAATATATGGCGATGGAAAGAGGTGTACACCTGATTCTATGTAATTTTTACTAACCAACGCAACCCTAATAAATTTAACAACAAAAGAACCAGACAGGGGTGCCCACTCTCCCCACTCCTATTCGCCATCATAGATCAAACATTTGAAGGCATGTAAGTAAGGGAGTGAGAGCTTTTCATCTCAGGAATATTTCCCTGGTTGTGATACATAGGATAGCTTAGGAGTTACAAGACTAGAAACAGCCAGAACAATTTGGGGGTAGCTGCAGTATTGTATACAAGAGGTGACAGTGGCTTCAACCAACAAAGAGGGTCAGAACAGAGAAGCCAGTGAATTCATGGTGGCAGAATCTGTAAGAACACAGAGAAATAGTACCTCCATTCATAGGGCTTTCATAGCTGTGCCTGGAAAAGTGATCTGAGCACCAGCATTTGCTGCCTTTTGCTTATTTTCAGGCCTTTCTAGGGCTGCGTGTACATCAGGCCTAAGAATAAGTAGTCAAGAAAGGACTGGAATTTCAGAAGATTGTTACCTATACACAACAGGTTGAATGCTACCAAGGTCACAAGTGCAAGTCAGGACTCGGCACAGATGTCAGAACTTTCATGGTAATTGGATTATCAATAATTATGCGTGCTGCTTTGTGTGAATTAAAAATTTTAGCAAAAAAAAAAAAAAGGAGAAACACAAAGTAATGATCTATATGCGAGGCTGTAAAAAATGATCAGTCTAGATCTGCTTAAATGAGAGAGCATTCAGAATTAGCACATTGTAGGAAACGGTTTTCTTTTTTAAAAAAAAATTTTTTTTTTTAATATTTATTTATATTTATTGTTTTTTGACAAAGAGAGAGAGAGAGATACAGAGACAGAGACAGAGAGAGAACTGAACTGGGGGAGCTCCCAGCTCAGCATATGGTTCCACATGGACCGGGGCTGGGACTAGATCCCCGGTCCCCGGCGCTGCAAAGTGAGCGCCTAACCCACTGAGCCATCCCGGCTTCCCCCTTTTTTTTTTTTTTTTTAATTTTTTAAAAAATATTTATTTATTTTTATTGTTTTTTGACAGGGAAACGGTTTTCTTAAAGTACCCCTTTCTAAATGAACAATCCATCTCCTTCCTTTATCATATATATATATATATAGTTAAATTTAATGAGGTTACATCGGTTGGTAACAATTAGATAGTTTACAGATGTACAAGTCCACAGCACATCATTCATGCATCATATTATGTGCCCACCACTCAGTATCAGTTCTCCTTCCATCACCTTATATCTGGTGCCCACTCCCACCTCCCCCCACAACTCTCCCCCTCTTCTTCCCCCTCTCCTGGTAACTGATGATTGCCTGAGGGAAGGGGGGGAGGGGGGAGGGAGAGAAGGAGGGGAGGTGGGAGAGGGCACCAGCGTTATGGACATACTCAATGGTTTGGTGGTTACCTTTATCATATTTTTAATGAATTTACATAAAGAACCCTCCGCATCTGCTTGTCAAACAGCAAAGTTGCCACTTTCACTTGCCTAGCATGTGATAAAATTACTTAAAGTTACGAATGACTTTGTAATACTTTTTTTTTTTTTTATAGTTTTGGCTGCTCCAGAAATGGAATCCTAAACTAGTTGATCAGGATCACTTGATCAGCACTAGTTAAGGAGTCTGCTTGATAGACCACAGCCATCTGCTTAAGAAAAGTAACTTGGCAATATTCAACCCACTTTTTTTGCTAGTATAATTTCCTTGTTTCCACTCTCTTCTGCCTAGAATAGTCTTCCATTTGCTACAGCACCTCAGAGTTGCTTTCTATCTGCTAGACTGGATATTGTCCTAGGGCAAACAGACTTTTGCTCAAATGACACTTAAAACTTTTAACATGCCTCAGTTTATCTTTTAACAGTATGAGTTATAAAATCGACAAAAAATTGTCTCCATTTTGTGTAGGAAAACACCCAGAATAAAACACTTTGATAAATCATATCAATGGAAAATTTCCTTTTCATATATGAAAACAAAATAGAAATAATTATTAAAAAATATTTATTTATATTTTTTGTTATTGCAGTTTGTATTTTATATTTGTTAATAACCCTTATGCATCTGCCTAAAAAGATTCAGGTTCCCTCTTGCTTCATGCATGTATGTCTATGTGTGTGTGTATATATATATAAATAGCCCATTTTTGCTCTTTTTATTTATTTATTTTTACATTTAATGTCCCCTCCCCTCTCACCTCCCCACCCCCACCCCCAGGCTACCACCAAACCACTGGCTGTGTCTATGAGTTTTTTTTAGTTTGTTTTATCCACTGGAGGAATCTGGGATCTGCATGGAAGCTGCTATCTTCTGGTTTTAATTTTGAGCGATACTCAAAGGAAGATCCGCAAACTGCCTTGTCGTTAGTGAGGGAAGATGGGTAAGAGTTTTGCTTAGAACAATATTGTGAAAACTTAGCCTAGACAATGACAGAAGGTTTGGAGGCTTTAGGGGTGGAGCAAGGGTTGTCGCCACATAACTGACATCTTGTCACATGCACATGTGCATAAAGAAAATGGATTAACTTTATATGCTACAGGGAGTAGGGCTATTAATAATTTATGGAAGTTGAAGGGACAGAAAGTGGCTTTTTAATAATGCATCTGACAATCACAGTAGTCTAAGGAGGATGTGACTTATGAGTTCGCTGTTATGGTAATTGTTTAAACATGAAATTGTGCAACGTGCCACGGTGGGATATTTTGGGCAGCCTGGCCTGGGCCCTGACAACGCCCAGCTAACCGGGGGAAGAGTGGTCCAGGTAGAGGAAGTAGAGCACACGAAGTTTCCAAGGAAACTCCAAGGAGACAGGCTAGAACGTTTACAGCAGGAACATGAAGAATCAGGGATGAAGGCCGATGGTTAATGCAAGAACCAGGGGCTTTACACACGCCCCTCCCCCCAGCTTCTGAGCCTTGCCACACCTATTACTGACTGCAGCTCTCTCCTAGTCCCTCGGGCTGCTATAGTAGAATACTGCAGACTGGGCAGGTGATGGGCAGCATATACTTATGTCCCGTAGTTCTGCAGGGTGAGAGTCCAAGGCCAGGATGCCGGCACGGGGAGAGGCCTCTTCTAGGCAGCAGGCCTTTAGCATGTCCTCACCTGGCAGAAGTGGTGAGGGAGCTCTGTGGGGTCTCTTCTATAGTTCCATTCATATGGGTTTCACCCTCATGACCTGATTGTTTCTCAAAGGCCCTGCCTCCCAACATCATCACTCTGGGTCTTAGGATTTCAACTATGAATTCTGGCCTTCTGTGCTTGTTTGAGGACCAAGTAGCAGGGAACAGGCAACATGAACATAAATCACTCTTCTCTGGTTTTGCAAAATGTCAGAGACATTATGCCACCACATTACAATATGAAAGTATATATGTTCTCCCTTGTTGGCATGCATGGAGCTGTGTTTGCTTATCTTTGATGGTGTTAGATAGTGGCTGGTGGTGCCTCTGCATTTTGTTTCTTACTCTGCCCCATTATTAGCCGGATGTTTTGAAATTTAAATCCCACAGACTCATTAAATAGCTGTATCATATATATTTATAGACAGTCTACTTACTGCTTTTATATGTGATTTTCATTGTTCTATAGTTGAGATAATCAACATATCACCAAAATGGCATTTAGCTTAGTTTCAACATGTCCTGACCCAGTAGGTGGAAGAAAAATTCCTAAGGGGGTCAAAATTCTTTCTGAGGTTGCAGGGAACAAGGAAAACCACCTTGGCAAGGGTGGCCAGGGCAGAAATTATGATGGACAGGAAAGACTATCTGACCTGGCTTTTCCGTTTTGTGCCATTATCTCAACTGACCATCCCATACCCCTCCATCCCACATGCTTCCTTATGGCTGCTCTCTTGGGTTTGATTTAAGAAAGAGATAGAGAGGCTTCATTACCAACGACCCCCACAAGTTCCTGGCTTCAACTCAGTGCTTCATTCATTCACGTGTTTGTAATGTATGTCAGGCCAACTGTGCTACTTTCGGAAGGAAGTCCTCACTGAAAGGAAACTTTTCTCCTTGCATTCTGGAGGCTCCTTGTTTGCATCCTTTTAACTCCAAAGGGAAATTCTTCTCATTTAAACATGATAAACATGAATCCTAAAAATCTCCATCCAACAGTTTGCCTACGGGCATTCTACTCTAATTGAAAAAGGCCCCAGTGTTGTTCTATTTAATTGATCCAATTTGCAGGACAATGAGTATAAACTTCCTATGACATTTCTGCCAGTAGGTCTCGGCTGTCCTTTAGCTGAGCCAGAAAGTTCCTCTGAAGTTCTTCTTCCCAAGCTGTTTTCAGTTAATTTAAGGAGGAAAAAACACACTTAACGCAATAAATTTCTGCACACTGGGCTTCAGAACAGAAGACCCTAAGTTGCCGAGGTATTTTTCATTGCCGCGCGTCCATTGGAAATGACAACTCAGCGCAGCTCTGTGGAAAGCTACAATGTCCTCGTTAACCAAAGCAAACACATCAGAGGACTTTCATCTGCAACAAGCAGTAGAGCCATTTGCTTACTCTGGGCCCATGTGATGTGTGGGTCTGCTACCAGATCTCTAGACGCAGCTAATATTGGACTGGTTCGTGACAAACACATCATGTGTATCAGTAGACACAGAGTAATTTTTTCAAATGTTACTTAAAACATGTAGTCAACAAAATAGATCCATTTTTTAAAAGAGATTTATTTTTATTGTTTTTGACAGAGAGAGAGAGAGATATACAGAGACAGAGACAGAGAGAACAGGGAGGGCCCAGAACAGTCTCCATAGTTGCACATCATTGGTTTTTCCAGATAGTTTCATTCCACAGGTGGGTCCAGGGCTGCACAGGGCAGGAACTGGGCTGGGGTCTCATTTCGGTGAGAACTGAACTGGGGGAGCTCCCCAGTTCAGCATATGGGTCTGCACGGGCTGGGGCTGGGATTCGATCCTAGGTCCCTGAGGCTACAAAGTGAGCTCTTAACCCACTGAGCCATCCAGCTTCCCCAAAATGGATCCATTTTAAAAGTGAAAAAGAGAGAAGTGGTCTTGGCTTAGACTTAAACAAAGACTGACTGATAAATGTGTAAATAAAAGTCA